>CAUYQG010120415.1:0-29795 GCA_963574415.1 Tarsius wallacei | reverse complement strand
CTGAGCCCGCGGGTTCGAGACCCACCTGGGCAACTTGGCGAGACCTCATCTCTACAATAAAAAAAAAAAAAAAAAAAAAATTAGCCGGGCATGGTAGTGCGCGCCTGTAGTTCCAGCTACTTGGAAGGCTGAGGCGGAAAGATTGCCGGAGCCCAGCAGGTCGAGGCTGCGGCCACTGCACTCCAGTCTGGGCGACAGAGTGAGACTCCAACTCAAAAAAAAAAAAACAAAAAAAAAAACCCCACTGAACCACAGTTACTGTTAAGCCTGAATGGGATTGATTCTTAGGTTCTTGTATCGTTCGGGATAAAAAGCTATTGAACAACTATAGACTTTGTTCGGTTAAGTAGGCATATTAAAAATGTAAGAGTAATTGCCAAATGAAAAGAAACAGGGCTTATATCTTCCTAAATTGTAGAGAGAAAATATACAATTGTTATAAATTCTCCTGGATTTGATATTATAGCCTTTAATAAGAGTAATTTAAGGTGTTGTTCTCCTTTGCTTTATCCTGATAAAATGTGTTGACATCCTCTGTGTAGTCAGATACTGACCCAGCTGATCTACATTAGCTCATTAGCTTCAATGCTAAAGGTCTATTAATGGTATAAGCTCTTTTAGACTTTCTTTTTTTCCTCAGAAAATGTGTTTATTTTGCTATGAATTGTAGATTACATTTGTGTTCTGTCAGTATTTTAAAGATATTTTATTGAATTCTTTCGTTGCTATGTAGGAATTTTGCATCAGATTGTTCCTCTATAGAGAATCCATCATTTCTCTTTGCTCTTAAGATCTCTTTGTCATTGATGATCTCCTTCCTTTTTTTCTTTGGAGTCAGATTCTCATTCTGCCGCCCAGGCTGGAGTGCAGTGGCATGCTCACGGCCCTCACAGTCTCATCCTGCTGGGCTCAGGGGATCCTTCCGCCTCAGCCCTCCAGGTAGCTGCTACAGGCATGTGCCACCATGCATGGCTAATTTTTCTTGATTTATTATAGAGACGAGGTCTCACCAAGTTGGCCAGGCTGATCTTGAACCCCTGCGCTCAGGCAATCCTCTCGCCTCAGCCTCCCAAAGCGTTGGATTTACAGGCGTGAGCCACCGCGCCCAGCTGATCTCCTTTCTTTTCTTTTCTTTTTTTTTTTTTTTTTTTGAGTTGGCGTCTCACTCAGTCGCCCAGACTGGAGTGCAGTGTCCGCTCCCGGCCACCGCAGCCTCGACCTGCTGGGCTCCGGCGATCCTTCCGCCTCAGCCTTCCGAGTAGCCGGAACTACAGGCGTGCGCTACCACGCCCGGCTGATTTTTTGATTTATTATAGAGATGAGGTTTCGCCTGCCCAGGTGGGTCTCGAACCCGCGGGCTCAGGCAATCCACTCACCTCAGCCTCCCAAGGCGCGGGATTACAGGCTGAGCCACCGAGCCCGGCTTGATCTCCTTTCTTAATGTGTCTAGGTGTGGATTTATTTATACTGTGGGATACTCATTTTGATTTCCGAATATTAACGAAGAACAGCAGCTGTGATACTTTTGAGTATTACCTCTCCTGTATTTTTCTTTATGATCTTTTTCTTGAGTTCCCATTAGATAGCATATTGGATCATTTCATTTTATCTTTTTTTTATTCCTAACTCTCTTATATTTATTTCTCTTATATTTATTTGCCTTTCTGTAGTATATTCTATATAATGCATTTTGTTGTTTCCTAAATGTCTCTTCACATGTTTTTACCTGCTATCTAGCCTTGCTTAGAGTTTTAAATTTCAATGATTACATTTTTCATTTCTAGAGGGTTCCTCACAGGATCCAAAAATTCGATATAATGCCAGTCAAAACCCAATGCAATGTTTTTAGAACTTGACAGGATGATTTTAAAGTTATATCTGTATGAAAAAATGCATGAGGATAGCCATGAAAATTTTCAAGAGAAGAATGAAATACTACTTGCTCTATCAGATATTATTAAAACATGCTCTAATGTTATAAGAATTAAAAAATGTGACACATGGCTAGACACGGTGGCTCAAATCTATAATCCCAGCACTTTGGGAGTTTGAGGCAAGAGCATTGCCAGAGCCCATGGGTTAGAGACTAGCCTGGGCAACTGGTGAGACCTCATCTCTACAATAAATGTAAAAAAATTAGCTGGGCATGGTGGGACGTGCCTGTATTTCCAGCTACTTGGAAGGCTGAGGCAGAAGGATCGCCTGAGCCCAGCAGGTTGAGGCTACGGTGGCCATGAGTGTGCCACTGTACTTGAGGCTGGGTGGCAGAGTGAGACTCCAATTAAAAAAAAATGTGACAGTTGCAGGAATAAATAAACCAGTAAAAAGATAAATTGGCAGGGCATAGTGGCTCACACCTATAATCCCAGCACTTTGGGAGATGCAGACGAGAGGATTGCCTGAACCCAGGGGTTCGAGACCAGCCTGGGCAACTTGGTGAGACCTCATCTCTACAATTAAAAAAAAAAAAAATTTGGCGAGACCTCATCTCTACAATAAATAAAAAAATTAGCTGGGTGTGGTGGCGCATGCCTGTGGTTCTAACTACTTGAAAGGGTAAAAAAAAAAAAAAAAAAAAAAGAAAGGGTGAGGCAGAAGGATCCCCTGAGTCTAGCAGGTTGAGGCTGTGGTGGCCGTGAGTGTGCCACTGCACTCCAGCCTGGGCAATAGAGTGGGATTCCAACTCAAAAAAAAGATAAATCAATTCTGTGGATGAAAAGAATGGTCAAATTTGGAGCAATCATACATACCTCATGAACAAAAATAAAACCTAGGAGAGGGGGAAAAAAAACTAACTGCAAAGGAAAAAGCTAAAATGCTAGAAAATATAAGAAACCATTTTAATAATCTTGGTAATAAAAATTATCCTTCTACGAAGGAAAAAGATGGCTAGAGATAATGGCTAGATAATTTGCTCCTGTAGAAAAAAAAAAAAGTGACTGACCAGGCATGGTGACTTATGCCTATAATCTCAGCTCTTTGGTAGGTTGAGGTGGGAGGATCATTTGAGGCCAGAAGTTCGAGACCAGCCTGGGCATCAGAGTGAGACCTTGACTCTAGAAAAATAATTTAAAAATCAGTGAGGCATGGTGGCATACACCTCTAGTCCTATCTCCTTGGCTGAGGCAGGAGAATTGCTTGAATCCACGAGTTCAAAGTTACAGTGAGCTGTGATTGTACTGCTGCACTCCAACCTGAGTGACACAGTGAGATCCTATCTCTTAAAAAAATAAAAAAATGACAGAGAAAATATTTGTAACATGCAAAATGGAAAAAGAGATCAAAGACCTTATTTACAAAATATTTCAAATCAAAGCAAACATTCCAATAGAAAAATGAACAGAATGAAGAAATACAAATCATCATAAAATGTACAAAAATATGCTTAACTTTACTACTAATAAAATAAATACAAATTAAAACAAATGATTTATCATTTTTTGCTTCCTAGTTTGAAAAAATATTAAAAAGGTATATAACTTCCAGAGTTGGCAGGAGTTTTCAGGAATGAGTACTGCTATATTTTTTCCTTATTGATGTAAATTAATACAGATGATGGAAAGAAATTGTTTTATCTGCTTAAATTGGAATTTATAATTTCATGAGCAGTAAATATGAACAGTTTATATTTTTTTCTAGGATAATTTCTTGTGGGAGCTTACTTGGGCAAAGATTTTTCTACAGTAATGTTTACCATATTATTGTAATGGGAAAATTATAAACAGTTTAAATATCTGTCAGAAGGCAGTAATAAATGGTAGTGTTACATTTGTGACTCCCAATGAACCATCATATTTTGTGCCCTTGAGTAGATCGCGCCCATGTTAACTTAGCCCTGACCATGTCACTTTCTTTGGCCAGTTAGGCATTAGCAAGTGCTTGTTCTCTTTGGAACACATCCTCTTGGAAGCCTGCAGCAATATCATAAAGCTCAGAATAGATTAGTGCATGATAAGAAGCTACAAGAGGAGAGATGCTGGAGTGAGAGTCATTGTTATTCCAGCCCCAGCCAAGCTACCACGTGAATGCTTCTGCATGACTGACCTCACCCATCGCACGTGAAGCAGAACTGCCCAGCCAGCCCAGTCAATGTACAGAATTACAAGACCTAATAAGTAATTGTTGTTTTACATCACTGAGTTTTGGAGCAGATTGAGAGGCAGAATTAGATGATTGAATCAGAGATGTAGACTACTATGCAGTTATTAGAAAGAATGATGAGCAGGTAAGGTGGCACATGCCTGTAGTGACTCAGGAAAGGCTGAAGTGGGAGAATCACTTGAGCTCAGGAGTTCAAGTCTAGCCTGGGCCATGTAGCGAGACCCATCTCTTAAAAAAAAAAAAAGAATAAGGTAGGTACGTATATACTGATGTGGAAGATTTGTGTGATAGAGGAAGTCCTTTCTTTGCATGATAGCGTGAAATAATAAAAAATGGTCCTACAGGCTGAAACTGTGCAAAGCTATTTCAATAATCAGTGGTAAAAGTTATGATTGTTAATAAATATTTGTGAAAACATTATATACTGTCAGTATATTTTTATTTTAAAATTTAGTACACTAAAATTTTTTTTTTGAGTTGGGTCTCATTCTGTTGTTCAGGTTTGAGTGTGATCACGACAGTCATGACTCATGGCAGCCTCAACCTCTTGGGCTCAGATGATCCCTTCACCTCAACATCCTGAGTAGCTAGGACCACGGTGTGAGCCGCTGTGCCTGACTTAGTTAAAATCGTTTCTAATTTTCATGGTGTTTTCTTTTTTAACACTTGAGTTATTTAGGAGTTTATTGATTCTTTAACAGTATTTGAAGCCAGGCACGGTGGCTCACGCCTGTCATCCCAGCACTTTGGGCGGCAGAGGTGAGAGAATTGCCTGAGCTTAAGGGTTCGAGACCAGCTCGGGCAACTTGGTGAGACCTCTTCAGTAAATCAATTAGCCAGGCGTGGTGCGTGCCTGTGGTTCCAGCTGCTTGGAAGGCTGAGTTGGAAGGATTGCCTGAGCCCAGCAGGTGGAGACTGCAGTGGCCGTGAGCGTGCCACTGCACTTCAGCCTGGATAACAGAGTGAGACAGCGACTCAAAAAAAAAAAATTTGAGAATTTAATTTTTGTTAACTTAAACATTTCATTTCTAGTTTAATTTTACTGTATTGGATAATACACTCTATGTAGTCTCTGTCACTTACTGTATGAGTATGCAGAGATTTGCTTCCTGTTCAAGCATATAATTGATTTTGGTAAATATTCCAATATTGATGAACTGGAAAAGAATGTATATTCTGGGTATAGTGTTCTATGAATATGAATTTTTCTTCTTATTATTTTTTGAGTCAGAGTCTCACTGTGTAGCCAAGCTGGAGTGCAGTGGCATGCTCATGGCCACCCCGGCTTCAACCTGATGAGCTCAGGCGATCCTTCCACCTCAGCCTTCCAAGTAGCTGGAACTACAGGCACGAACAACCATGCCTGGCTAAATTTTTTTGATGTATTGTAGAGACGAGGTCTCACCAAGTTGCCCAGGCTGGTCTCGAACCCCTGAGGCAATCCTCTTGCCTTGGCCTCCCAAAGTGCTGGGATTACAGGCTTGAGCCACTGCTCCTGGCATGAATTATACTGATCAATTTTGTCAGTCTTGTTCACATCTTCTATATCCCTATTGATTTTTTGTCTATATTTTTCATCTTTTTCTCTCCATGTTTCAGTCTGTTTTCTAATGTCCTTTCATTTCAGGAATCCTCTCTTCAGTTTGTCTAATTTGCTGATAAAGTTAATCTGTTGAGTTCTTCATTTGATTTATTGTATTTTTCATTTCTAACATTTTCATTTGGGGCCAGATGCGGTAACTCACGCCTGTCATCTCAGCACTTTGGGAGACGGAGGCGAGAGGATTATTTGAGCCCAGGAGTTCAAGAACAGGCTGGGCAACATGGCGAGACCTTGTCTCTACAATATATTTTAAAAAAAAATTAACTGGGAGTGGTGGCATGCATCTGTAGTCCCAGCTACTTGGAAGACTGAGGCAGAAGGAGTGTCTGAGCCCAGGAGATGGAGGCTGCGGTAGCTGTGATCGTGCCACTGCACTCCAGCCTGGGCAACAGAGTGGGACTTTGACTCAATAAATAAATAAATAGATAAAATTTTTGTTTGGCCTTTCTTTTATAATTTTCAGTCCTTTGCTGATGTAATTTCTTAAGCATATTAATCACATGTAGATGCCAGTAAACTCCAAGATCAGACTTCTTGTAGATCTGTTTTTATTGTCTCTGTTTCCCCCTTGGTTTTTGATGATTTGACCTTATCTTCTGGAATGTAGGGTAAATGTTGATTGAATGACTGACTTTGTGCGTGAAAAATTTACAAAGGAAATTTGACGCTTTGGATGGTATTGTCTTTCTTTAGAGAGATTTACTTTTGCCTCTGGAAGTTAGCGTTGGGCAGGTCATTTTATTAACTAGGGATTAAGCTGATAGAGGCTGAGTTTCCATCTTCATGAGTGCTAGTTTATTTCCACCCTATAACTTCTAGTCTCATGCAACCCTCCCTCCTTGGTCTCCCAAAATGCTGGGATTACAAGCGTGGGCAGTAGTCTGAATCAACAAAATAGTTTACAGTATATTGAATCCAGAATGTGTGAGTTTTAGAAGTTAGACATCATTTCTGATACATGCCCTTATCAGATAGAGCCACATAATTACTGATAAGGGATAGGGATGATGAACAATAATAGCACAGGGATAACAAATTCAGCTTCCTTCATGACTCAGGTAGTTGGCATTGATCTGAGTAGGGTAGGAATTACATTTAACTGGAAAGAAAGCCTGCATCTTCAGTTCAACCTACATCTGCCATTTAGCTCCAAGTGACTGTTGATATGTAGAAAAATAGGCTCTATGCTATCAGCTCTTTCAGTTATTGAAGAGAAACCAGCCAGATTTCAATATAAATCTATGGGATTTAAAAAATTGGAAGTAGGTTGAAAGTTTTTTAAAAAAAATTATGTTTTGGAGTCAAATTATTTCTACAGCAGGAAAAGGCCTCTACCACAAAGCTTTTAGTCTTTTAATATATACATTCATTTGCTAACCTTTTACAAGCAATTTCTCAGTCTATGCCTTAGGAAAATTGAAAAGTTAATAGGTACCACGTGCCATGCAAATTAATGACTGCACTATTACATAGTATGCATTATGTGTCATAGAATGCTGATCTAAGTATTATGGTACTTCAGAGAAAGGATACATTAAACTTATTAAATATGTAAACAGGAGTAAGTTTTGGAATTCTAAATTAGCAGTAAATGAAAGTCACTGCAGTTTTGGGTTGTCTAAAATAAAGACTTTCTAAGAAAATTGTGAGGGAAAATTGGGTGGCTAATGATATAACTATAGTGAATAACATTAAGTAGCGTTTCAATGCTCTATAAAATTAGAGTGGAATCAAACTCCTTTCTAGTTATTATGATTTGTAGAATATATATCTTTATACCACATAGAAAACTGATAAAATGGTTGATAGCCATATTGCTGAAAAATAACATTAGCATATATTGTATGTACTCTATTAAGATTTTATTAACTTTGTGTTTTCTGTTAAAAATTATTTAACTTTGTAATGTAACTTTTATTTTTTTCTTCTACTCATTCTGTAAGCAGCTTTTAAAAGTTATTAATAAAAAATTCTATGAAATTGTCAATGAAAGAAACAGATTTAGTAAGAAAATTCCATCTCTAACTTCAATAAAGTATTCTGGAATATAGAGTCTTAAAAGTATTCATTTTTTATTAGATGCCTTAGGACTACAAGGATGTAAGTGTTTTTATAAAAACAATAAAGGAGGAGTAATTTGATGGTTTATTTACTCTTTATAACCTTTAGAAAGTGTCATGCTTTTTTTAAAGTGCTTGCTTCAGGCTGTAGTTTTACAAGATGGGCTGTGTATTGGTCAGGCCTCTTCAATTCTTGACCCTGAACAGATTTAGGGACATAGTATATACAGTAGACACGTGTCCGAGCAGCCAAAACTGTAACTGTGTACTTTTACATTCCTTTTCAAACTCATAATCTACCTCCTACGAAATTGCCTGATTCAGTTTCTTATGTTGTCTAAGAACATAGTAATCGCTTTTCCAGATAGTTTATTGGTTTGATTAGCTAAAAAGTATTCAAGATAAATATTTCTGATATTCATGGGATAGCCTTAAAGTTTATATTTTAGAAATCTTTTTCCCATTGTATTTAAACTTATTTTCACATTAGTCAACTAATCTATTACAAATATTCTGATATAGGAAAATATTAATATTAGAACATTCATAGCAATTCTTAAGTTCTTTTGTTTTTCATTCAACAAGTATTTCTAGTTTTTCTTTTGAAATGCTCTACCAAATAATCCGAACGTACTTGCATAATTAACAGATTTTTTTAAAATGATTTTTTAATGGTTTTCTAAATTTTGGGAGTTAGGAAGATTAACTTCTGAAGTTTTTGAAGGAAAGGAGTATATCATAACGATCCATACTGTCCTACAGCATACACAATCTCTCTAAGATAATATAATGTAGCATTTAAGAGGCTCATCTGGGTTCAAATACTGTCTCTGCTGTTTACCTGCTGTGTAACTTTAGGCAAGTCATTTATCCTTTGCTACCTCAGTATCTTTATGTATACAATTCTGATAGTTAAGAGTACCTACCTCATACAATTATGCCCAGGATTAAGGTAACAATACATAAACAGCACTTAGAACGATATCTAAATCATGGTAAGATCTCAGAACCCACTCTAACCACTGAAAGAGAACCAGACCTATACAGAGAAAACGGTATCTTGCACATTTCAATCCAGCTGCTTGGGAAGAGATGCATATTTTAAGTATATGGTCTCTCAGAACAAATGCATACATGAACACTTATTTCCTCTTTCAGTATGTTTTGATAATAGACATGTATTACTGCAGAAGATTCTAATCTCTCATTCACTTATCATGTAGTGTACACTATCGGTATGTATCTCCTCCCTTCTTCCACGTTGGAAAAACTCTGATTGTGTCTTAAGAGTCCACCTCTCATCAATGGGAGTGATAAATTCTCACTGCCCTTGATCACTTATGAAGATTAAGTATACTCTGTCCTGCCATGACTGGCTTAGGAGTGAGCATGTGACCCAGTTATGGTCGACCAGATATTAGGAGATGTGTATTGGGAAGCTTTTGGGAACGGTTTTATTATCAAGAGAATACATTTTTTTCTACTGCAAGAAACTCTTGATTTGTCTTTAATGCCTGTGGTCAAGGTAACCATTCTGCAACATTAGGGGTGGAAAGCCTGAGGAAAATCACTTTGATAATGGCAACGTGGAAAGATGGGCAGAATCGTAATATTAATGAAATTTTTGAGTAAATCACGGAAATAATCAGTCCTAGAAGCACTCTACCTTTAGTCTCTTTTTCATGTGAGATGATAACTCCCGTAAGTCATTGTGAGTTGGATTTTGTTGTTACTTGCTGCTGAAAACATTATAAATGAGACCACTTTTGTGAAAGTCTATCTTTGAGTAACATAGCATAAGTGTGCTTGTGTGTGTATGTGCTTGGAAAGTGAAGAACACATAAATGACTCATAGGAAAATATTTCATTTAAATAAGCACAGTATTTTATCTGTTAATGTCCACTCTGGTTTCTCTGCAACATTTTGTTATGAAAATCGTTAAACATACAGCAAACTGAAATAATTTTACAGTGAACACTCATATTGTTAACATTTTACTATAGTTGCTTAATCACACAGCTATCCCTCTTTTGACTTCATTCTTTGATGAAGACATCAGTGCACTACTTCCTAAATACTTTAAAGTGAATATCATCAAACAGAGCTTACTATTTTCTTTTTTGAGTTGTAGTCTCACTGTGTCATCCAGGCTGTATTGCAGTGGTATGCTCACAGCCACCGTAGCCTCGCCCTGTTGGGCTCAGGCGATCCTTCCACCTCAGCCTTTCAAGTAGCTGGAACTATAGGCATGCGCCACCACACCCAGCTAATTTTTTGATTTATTGTAGAGACGAGGTCTCACCAAGTTGCTCAAGCCCCTGGGCTCAGGCAATCCTCTTGCCTCGGCCTCCCAAAGTGCTGGGATTACAGGCTTGAGCCACTGCGCCTGGTCAAGTTTATTATTTCTTTATACTAATGTTTACGTGAAATGTACAAATCTTAGCTGTACATTCAGTGAGTTTGGACAGATGGGTACACCCATATAATGCAAAGCCTTATCAAGACATAAAATGTTTCCATCAACTCAGCCAGCACCCTCATGCCTCTTCCCAGGCAAATTCTACCCCTCCCCAAGAGGCAACCACTGTTTTGATTTTTTTCCATACTCAATTAGTTTTATTTGTTCTAACAGTTAATATAAATAGAATCATGCGTTGTATATTATTTTAGGTAAGGGCACTTTCATTTGGCATGTTTTTAGTCCATCTGTGTTGTGTTTATTATACAGATCCTGTACTTGCTCTTTAAAGTGTATACTTCTGTAATTCATGTTCTCTGATGTGATTATAAATTGTATTGAATTTTAAATTTTGGTTTCTGCATGTTCACTGTTATAGAAATGTGATTTTTTTTTTTCTGTGTGTGACCTTGTTGAATTCACTTATTAGTTTTGGGAGTTTTTTGTAGGTTCCTTAGCATTCTTTATGTGTACAATCATATCATCTGCAAATAGAATCAGTTTTATTTCTTCCTTTTCAGCCCGATTACTTATTTATACCTTGTTGCAGTGGCTAAAACTTTCAATACTATGTCTAATAAGAGCAGTGAGAGTAAACACCTCTGCTTTGTTTCTGATCTTAAAGTGAAAATACTCAGTCTCTCATCATTAAACATGCTGTTACATTTCGGGTTTTGTAAACATTCTTTACAAAAAGTAAAGGTAATATTCTCTAAGCCGTTATTCCTAACTTGCTGAGAGTTTTATTAATGGGTGTTGGATCTTATCATGTGCTTTTTCTGTCAGTTGATTTGATCATCTTATTTGCTTATTAGTGTGGTAAATTACACTGACTTTCAATGGTTGAACCTGACTGTATACCTGGAATAAGCTCCACTTGGTCATGGTGTATAATTTTTGTATATATTGTTGAATTCTTTTTGCTAATATGTTGTTAAGGATTTTTGCATCAAAATTTGTGAGAGATATTGGTTGGAATTTTCCCTTTTATTCTATTTGTTTGGTCTTTGGCATTGTGGTAAACAAGTCTCATAAAATCAGTTGGCATGTAGTTTCCTCCTCTTCTATTTCGCTGGAAGAAAGTATATAAAAGAAGTTAATTCTTCTTTAAATGTTTGATAGTATTCTCCAGTGAAATCATCTGGGCCTGGGGAGTCCTTTTTGGGGAGCTTTTAAATTACAAATTCAACTTCTTTAATGGTTATAGAACTGTTTAGATTGTCTTTATCATCTTGGTTGAGTTTTGGTGGTTTGTAGTTTTTGAGGACTTGGTCCATTTCTGTAAGTTATCAAATTTATGAGTATAAAGTTGTTTGTAGCATTTCCTTATTGTCTTTTTATGACTGTATTTTTGTGCATGGTTTCTTTTAGCTCTTTGCGTATATTTAAAATAGCTGACTTAAAGCCTTCAGGTAATATGTCCAATGTCTGGGCTTCATAAGGTACAGTTTCTGTTAATTTTTTTTTCTACGTATGTGTCATACTTTACTGTTTCTTTGCATGCCTTGGAATTTTTTGTTAAGTTGGACATTTTGGATTAATGGCAACTCTGGAAACCAGATCCTTCCTCCTTTCCAGGTTGCTGTTGCTGTTGTCTTTGTTTAGTATCTTTTCTGAAGTCATTTGTAAAGTCTGTTGACTTTGTTGTGTGTGGCCACTGAAGTCACTGTACTGTTAGTTTAGTGGTCAGCTAGTGACTTGACAGTGATTTCCTTAAACACCTAGACCCAAAGAAAAATCAATCTCCTAGTTTTTGTAGAAGGGCTCTGCATGTGTTGCTTGAGGCATACCTTCAGCCCTCAAACCAGATAGGTTTCAACTGGATTTCTCTAGTGAGATGTTATGTTTATGGTGTTGGCTAAGTGGGAGTATTACATTATTTTAAACAAAATCAGGGGGTTTCCTAAGTAACTGCTTCCTGCTTGGCTTTGGGCCTCTCCACTTGACTTTGGGTCTTCCCTTGGTGCTGCTTCCCAGAGACAGTCTGTCTTTGCAGCTCTCCCAGCTGTATCTCCCATTTTTTTTTTGTTTTTTTTTTTTTCGAGTCAGAGTCTCACTCTGTCGCCCAGGCTGGACTGCAGTGGCACACTCTTAGCCACTGTGGCCTTGACCTGCTGGGCTCAGGTGATCCTTCCACCTCAGCCTTCTAAGCAGCTGGAACTCTGGGCACATGCCACCATACTTAGCTCATTTTTCTCAATTTATTGTAGAGACAAGGCCTCGCCAAGTTGCCCAGGCTGGTCTCGACCCCCTGGGCTCAGGCAATCCTCTTGCTTCCGTCTCCCAGAGTTCTAGGATTACAGGCATGAGTCGCCACACCTAGCCTCTCCTGTTCTTTTTACTTGATGCTTATTGGTGTGATGGTGGTGGCCGTGGGGGAAGAAGGGCATTCTTCATATTCTCATGAAGTCTCAGTCTTAGGTGAACCTGAATCTCAGAATGAGATCTTCAGAATTGGGATCCTTCTTCCTTATGTAATGCTGGGCCTAGAATGTATTCCTGCCCCTCCCCCTATGGTAGAGCTGTCGCTGCTTTGTTTTTGCAGACCTCCTCCTCCCAGTGGCAGCGGGTTTCCACAGGTGCTCTCAAGAGGTAGTTTTTATTACTCTTATGACGGGTCTGCCTGAGTTTTTAGTGGGTCCCCCGGCCCCTGCAGAGGGTTTCAGCCAGTGTGTTTACCTATGGTTTTTGTTGCCCTTCTCCCTGCAGATTAAGGGTTTTGGTCTGTAGGGGAAATAGGGAAGATGGCTTGTGACTGCTCCTCCCCTACACAGCCAGTATTGCAGGAGGAGCTTTCGCAGGCTTCTTCCCACCGTTCTCTGGGAGCACCTGGTTGGTTTCCTGGGAGAAAAACCTGCTAGAGGATACAAATCTTCCTGTTTTAGGGCCCTGAGGGGATACACATTTTCATAGTAGCCCACATTTTGCCTTTAACAATTTATTAAGGACTTTTGGGTTAATCTTCTTTCCTGTCCTCAGTGGCTTACGTCCCAGGTAAGAAAATGCTGGGGTTCTGTTTCTCCCTCCAGGCACCTGTCTCTAACTAGATTTTGTATTGCCTGATCTATCTGAGACCTCAGCTGTATGATGGATTTGTCCTTTTAATTTGCAGTTTGTCCAGCTTTTTTTTTTTTTTTTGCTGTGAGGATGAGAGGATGCTGTTTCTATCTTTCTAGAAAGAACTGGACATTTTAAAGTCCTAATTTTCATAGCATTTCGCTTTTTTATTTTTGACATAGGAAACAGAAACTCAATATGAAGAGCAGATTGGGAAAATTATTGTGGAGACTGAAGAACTTAAATGGCAAAAAGTGAGTATTTTTCTCTCAGATTAGGATTTGTAACATCTATTTTTAAATGTATTCTTATCCTTATTGCAAAGCTAATTTTTAACATAATTGGGGATAGCACATTATTTTAAATGAAGTCTCAAGAAAATCCTAACTAAAACTGTTAGTAACATGTAGTCTTCCAGAAAACTGAGGATACAAATTTTGCTCAGGCCTTTTGATATTATAACACTGAGGATAACTCTGAAAACTACTACATTGTGAACTATGTTACATCTCAGAATCATGTTATGTGTTATAGGACAGTGAAAATATTTTGAAAGCAGTGTACCATTTTTCCGAGGGTGTTGTTACATAATGTAATCAAATATTTTTTAAAAAACAGTATCAGCACTGATTTTCTCTGCAGTTTTATACTGAAACATTTATGATACTGCTTCCCCTGCCTATCCATCAAAGGCATCTTAACAGCTGAAAACTGAAAGCTTAATTTTCATAGTTCCTCACCATTTGGCAGTATGGAACCAGGAACTTGGGGGAAATAAGTTCAGAATTCAGGTGCTAGAGGATAGCCCAGACTAGATAATAATAATTGGAAGGTTGGGGCCAGACAGACCCACAGAGTTGTGCAGAATATGGGAGTAAAACCAAGATTGAATTGCATGAGGGGCAGGTCTGAAACAGACCTGTCTATGGAAAGAAAGAACAGGTAAATACTAAGTACAAACTAAAGTTCAAAGCTGATTTCAAAATGTAAAGTTATGTCTTGATTTTGGGTAAAGATAGTCAGTAGTATAATGTTACCAGAATTCCTAAGTTAGCCAGTAAGTCTAATAAATAAAACTTAAGTTGGATTATATTATGACCAGACACAGTGCCTCATGCATGTAATCCCAGCACTTTGGCTAGCTTAGGTGGGAGGATTGCTTGAGGCCAGAAATTTGAGACCAGCCTGGGCAACATAGTGAGATCCTGTCTTTACAAAAAAATTCAAAAAATTAGTTGGGCGTGGTGGCACGTGCCTCTAGTTCCAGCTACACAGGAGACTCAATCAGGAGGATCCCTCAAGCCCAGGAGTTTGAGACCAGCCTGGGCAACTCAGTGAGATCCATATCTACAAAAGAAATTTAAAAAATTAGCTAGGCATGATGGTGCACACCTGTACTCCCAGCTACTTGGGAGGATAGGAGGATTGTTTGAGAGTTGGAGTTCAAGGCTGCAGTGAGCTATGATCGGGCCACTGCACTCCAGCCTGGTTGGGAGAACAAGACTCTATCTCTGAATGAATGAAAGCAGGAATCCAATTTAAGATAGAGAGCATGTTTAGAGTATTTAAGCTGATTCTAAGGTTTATATGGAAATAAACATTTAGGAGTGGCTGGGAAATTTTGGAAAGAACTAGCCATACTTGATTCTTAAACATATTCTAAAGCTATAATTATTAAAATAGTTTGGTAGTACACATAAATATTTAGTGGAACATGATCGTGTCTAGAAATAGATTCAAATATATAAGATAATTGAGTGAATAATAAAGGTGGCTTTCAAATCAGTGGGGAAAAATAGATTATTCAAGAAATGATACTAGTACTGGATTCCAGCTGAAGAAAAAGCCAGATTCCTGCCTCACTTTACAAATCTGTAGAAAAATAAGAACTTTCATATGTTGCTGACTGTGTAAATTAGAAGTACCTGATTGTATTCCGCAAGATATCACCAAACACAGCATGTGAATAAAGCAGCTATGTTTATTAGAATTCATTGCAGTAAGTGAAAACACTACTTTTACGGAGTCTTAGTGGTGTTTCAAAAGGGGCAAATCAGCCCTGGAATATGTAAGGTTATGTTATAGGGTCTAGGCACAGGTGACCTTAGGCAGATCTTTTGAGGCCATGTGTTGGTTGGGATTGGACAAATTTTGTAACATAGTGTTTCAGGACTGGTAAATGTAACAACATGAAAGGCCCTGGAAGCTAGTCTTGAGAGTAAATAATTGTTTGATAAACCAGCTGTTTACCCTAATAAATTATTGCCTCAGATAAACTCTTTTGTAGCAATTCCCTGAAACAAACAGTTATTTAATTTGTTGGTTTTTACAGCCTTCTGTTTGCTGGGCAAAGATTTCTTGGAATGAAAACTAAATTGTGTTGACACAAGTATTCTCAGTTCTTAGTACTAATACCTCTGTTATATTGATGTGGGTGGTGTCAGTTCTTGGTGTCTCTTACTTCTTCAGCCTGAACTGGAGAACAGACCATTATTATTTAGGATGTGATCAATCAAGATTGATGCTGCTTGATGAAGAGACATGACAGCATGTAAGATTGTTTCTGGTGGAGTGGTATGTGTGTATCATTTTTCCCTATTCTTTTGTTGGGTGATCATTTGATAGGACAGTGGCCATGCAACAGCTTTTAAGACTCCAGAAGTCACATGTTTGAACATACTAATATGGAAAAATACTAAGCAAAAGATTATTTGCAGAATTTGTAGATTGCATCTAAGCCAGCAGTCAAGAATACCTATATTAAACCAAGAGAACAGAGGTCATCCTCAAATCACAAATGAATTTTATTTAGTAATTGGACTCACACCCTAAAGTAGCCAAGAATGCAGTGAACGGTATTAAGGATAAGGACCTTAGAAATCATGGTTAATAAATAATATATGTTTAGTCATTTAAGGTTCTGGATTATTAACAAAGAGGAAAGAAAATATCTAGGAAAATAAAGAACAAAAGCTTACAAAATAGAAGATTGCAATCTGTGGCTCTGATTCTCTAGCTGGAGTATAAGCAAGCTTTTTGTGGAAAGATTCATATAGTCAGTATTTCAGACTCATGGACTATATGGTCTCTGTCACAACACTCACCTCTGTTGTAATGTAAAAGCAGCCATGAACAGTACTTAAATGAATAAGTGTGGCTGTGTTCCTAAAAAACTTTGTTTATGGACACCAGAATTTAAATTTTATACTATTTTCAAGTAATTTGAAGGTTTTTTTTCTTTTTAGCCATCAAAAAATGTAAAAACTATTCTTAACTCACAGGCTACACAAAAACAGACAGTTGGCCAGATTTGACCCATGGGTCATAGTTTGTTGACCCCTGATCTAGCCCTTATTCTGTAGGTTTTGGTTAGAGGCTGTCTATATCATATAGTTGCTGTCTTGATCCAGATCTCTTGGGTGGAAACTACTTGTTTCTGAAGATAGTCTGCTTCTGAAGTTTTCTTAGTTTTCTATCTCTGAGTTTTCTATATCTTGATGGAATGGCAGTTCCAGTATTAGACAGTGAACTGCCAATTTGTTCATCTAGGAGGCTTGAATTCAATAATCTGTGCACTGGAGTTTAGCTACTGTGCTAGCAGTCAGAGTACCTGATTATTTCCAACATGGTTGCAAGGTGTGTGTGTGTGTGTGTGTGTGTGTGTGTTTTCTGTCTCCCTCTGAGGTCATTTCCAGAAGATACTGCATTTTAGGTCATGTAGAGGAAAAGCAGTTTTTATCTATTAGTGATAAGACTGTGAAACATATTGCATGAATTAGTTTACCACATTTGTCTGTAGTAAGGAAATGTCCATACAGGGGAGAAGCAGCCCACTTCATAGAGCAAAGTCTAACGAGTTTATGGGGAAAGCCAGTGATGTAGGGAGTATGGATTTCATGGTATTATGAGTGAGAGGTGACCTTCTTGGTCATGAAAGTTCTGAAGCATCAGATTTAATATGCCATTAGCTCACTCTACTTTTCCTCAAGATTGAGCATGATGGGGGCAGTGAAGTTTCTAAAGAAATGATAAGGCTTTACAAAGTACTCTAATGACACCTGGTAAAATGAGTGCCCCATCACTAGAGAGCCTCAGGTGGAGAATACAAAATCAAGTAATTTTTTTCTACTCACAGAACTGTAGTGCTCTGGCAAGAAAAAGTTTCAGTTTATCCAGAGAAATTGTAAGCAATGATGAGACCATATTTAGAACCCATTGCAGGGATTAATTTTTGGAAATCAATTAGTAGGTGTTTATAGGGACTCTGGGGCTTGGATTTACAAGGATAACAGTTGTACCAGGATGGTGCTGGTGACGGAGAGATATGCACCAGAGACATACTCAGCTATCTTAGGAAAATTTCCCTACCATGCTAATCAAGTATAATGTTCAGTTTGTCCTTAATTTCATGTAAAATTTTTACAAAGTTCCATTGAGGTCCTCTGGTGCCACCAAGTGTCTGTCCTGAAAGTGTCCTGAAGATTTTGTGGGGTTTTTTTGAAATTTATAGTTGTTTTATTTTCAGACTCTGGAGCCAATTATGGGCATTCCAAAAATAACCTTTCTTAATTTCTTCAAAGATTTGATTTTGTTGGATATGATAAGGGCCAGGACTGTGTGTCATAAAAATTAGCTAGGACATTTCCTCTAGCCTTACTGTTATCCCTTTTAGTGTGGCTTTATGATAGCCACCTCCTAAGGAGGCATTAAAGCACTTAAAACTGTTGACCATTTGAAACTAGAATTCATACGGAAGTCAGAAGCCCTCATTGTTTCTACAATACGCCCAGTTATGTACTACTCCAAAGTCATACCTGCTGTTTGTGTTAGCTCTCTTATCTCTTGACAACTGGCAAGCTTTGCGTAGTAGGATCAGTCCTGTCTTCTGAGCTGATTTAAAATCTGGTAAGGATCCATAAGTTAGGGGTCAGTTGAGATATTTGTGATATGTCCTCTCTGACATTTTTTTCCACTTTGCTTTAAAAAAAAAACTACCTGTCAACAAACAATATTAAACCTAGATTTAATCTGGGGAGAGTTTCTAATAAATCTGTCTGAACCATAGTTGTTGCTCAGACAGAGACTAGATCATCATGGATTTCTCTTTCTTTGGGTAATAGAAAAAGAGTGGCAGGCATTTTTTTTTTTTAAGATTCTCTATGAGAAACATTTATTAGGAATAGAGAACAAAGAGATTTATTTTATATTGGAAGTTATTGCTCATCAACATATTTCTTGAAAGAAAATTTGCCAGGTACTCTGTTCAATCTCTATCTCTTTTACCACATCAGTATATTTTATTTTTTTCATTAAGACATAAAAACATTTAATTTTTTTAGCTGAGTGTGGTTCCGGCTACCTGGAAGGCTAAGGCAGAAAGATTGCCAGAGCCCGGCAGGTCGATGCTGGGGTGGCCGTGAGTGTGCCACTGCACTCCAGCCTGGGCGACAGAGTGAGACTACAACTCAAAAAAATTTTTAAATTTTAACCTGTTTTTTATTTGTCTTTATATATGCTATATATAAAATGAACAGCCTGTGTGTGTATTTATAAGGAACCCCCAAATCCCAGAATTATCTTTTGGAGGGTGGGTCCCTTGTAGTATAGGCTTCCCCGACTGGGTCAGTGCTCTAGAAACCCATCAGCATCAGTGGACCAACTAACGTTGTTGTGAGAGGCTGCATTGCATTAGGCTTGGGTGAATTCCTTTTTGGAGACTCTTTCAGTGCATTTGCCCATTTCATGATGGGTGATTTACAAGCACACCTGCCCACACTGCACTGAATGTTCAGCAGTTTTTCACCAGAAATGTATGACCTCTGTGCCCCACCCTCCCTATTCAGCAAATCTTGCCCCAAGTAACTTTTTCTGTTTCCCTGGATGAAAAAAGTTCCCAAAGGGAAATGTTTTGCCATTGTGGAAGAGCTGAAACATAAAACAACAGAAGCACTAAAAGGCATCAAAATTGATGGGCTCAAAAACTGTTTTGAGCGGTGGGAGAAGTGTCTTGTTAGGTGTATTGCATCAAATGGAGAAGACTTTAAAGGTGACTGAAGTTTAAACATGTAAGAATAAATTCCAGTTTTTTGGGGTCCCCTTCATCTATATTGAATAACATAAAAAGTGAAATTAATGATATGTATGTGTGTTATATATATAAAATTAGGTAAGATTATATGGTAGACTTATTGGAAATTTTAGGAGACAAATGTCAAATATTATTGCATACTTTGTGCAAATTAAAAATGAAAGCGGAATCAGCAACTAAATTTTTTTGTTTTCATGCCTCTTTATTGTTTATTTATATTTTTAATTTTTAACTGACAAATAATAATTGTATATATTTATGAGGTACAGTGTAATGTTTTGAAATACGTGTGTGTGTGTGTGTGGTAGAATGATTATATGAATGTAATTAACATTTCCACTGCCTTAATACTTTTTTGTAGTGAAAGCATTTAAAATCTACTCTTAGCAATTCTGAAATATACATTATTATTAATTGTTGCCACCATGCTGTGCATTAGATCTTGAAAACTATTCTTCTTGTCTAACCGGAACTTAGTACATTTGATCAACATCTCCCCATTCCCTCCACCCCACAACCCCACCTCCCCAGCTTCTGGTAACTACCATTTTACTCTTAACTTCTGTAAGTTTGACTTTTGTTAAATTCCTTGTACAAGTGAGATCATGTGGTATTTGTCTTTCTGTTAGTAGGCCTTAAGTATTATAGCCCTGAGTGGAAATGTGTGGGGGAGAAAGTAGTAAAAACTCATAGAAGTCAAGCCTGCTTGCTGAGAAATGTGTTTTCAGTAAGCAGTGAGGATTGTACAGTCTGAGAAACCATAAGTTTTAGCAAATCCTTAAACCAAGTCAGTAGAAGCCTTTACAAGTTTGGCAGTGGCTAAGATAAGGAGTTGGCTTTTGCTACTAAGTCTAAGGGAAGATTATACTAAGCAGTTGGGCCCTGATCATTCCTGTGTTGTTGTTTGAGGATTAGGGCTTGTTTACATTTCTCAGGTACAATAGGTAGAGGTGGGGGGTGTTGAAGAATTATTATTATTTTTTAATATATATTTTTTATTTTAAAGTTGTGGGTTACAGTTAAGGGTTAGGTATACAGGTACCCTTGTTGATGAGGTATGCCCCCCTTTCCCCAGACAGATATTGACTACCGTTAATTTCACCTCCCTTCCCCTCCCTTCCCCCCACATAGTTTCCTGCCACTGTCAATCCTTTTCTTATAGTATTACAGGAGTTGTTCAGGGTCCACTTATGAGTGAGAACATGTGATGCTCAGATCTTTGTTTCTGTGAGAGATCACTCAGTATTATAAACTCTTAATTCCATCCAGGTTGCTGCAAAATTCATGATTTTGTTCTTTTTTATGGCTGCGTAATATTCCATTGTGTATATATACCACATTTTAAAAATCCAGTCCTCTTTTGATGGACAGCATGGTTGGTTCCGTGATCTTGCTATTGTGAACAATGCTGTGATAAACATATATGTGCAGGTATCTTTTTTATAGAGTGATTTGAGTTCTTCAGGGTATATTCCCAGTAGGGGGGATTGCGGAGGCATATGGAAGGTCAATTTTTAGAGCTTTTAGGAATCGCCACACTGATTTCCATAGAGGCTGTCCTAGTTTACACTCCCACCAACAGTGTAGAAGTGTTCCCTTTAAGAATTATTCTTAAGTTACAGAATTCTTGTTCATGTTTAAGTTCCTGCGGGATAGGTTTCTTTATTGAGCACTTAAGGTATATAAAAGTGTGGTGATTTCACAAATGTTTGGATCCCAGTATCTTCAGTTGCCAGTGAAACCCAGAAAACTTCTTGTCTTAGTAAGGTGCCTTGGATAGTGTTGAATGGCTTATAATTAATCAGGAGTGATAGATTTACCCCCCTGGAATGAATCAAACCCTAAATAGTATATTTTGTTTAAAAAAATTCTAAAATTTCTTTGAAATTTTCATGTCCTTGCTAAAACAGAAAGTTAATAGATGGAGTCAGTCTTAGAGCTCTCTTCATCTTTAGAACATAGTAAAAACTTGCTCACATATTATATAATGTAGTGCTACAGGGAAATTTCAGGTCCTTAATGGTCCTCAGTAAATCCCATAACTGTCCAGATAGATTGTGTCTTTCCTAAGAAAAAACAAATAGGTGTTGACTATGTTGATCTAATGGGACACCATAGAAAGCACAATACATAGCTATAGTGGTAAATTATGTAGCCTCAGGTAGCACTGAAAATAAAATAGTATTTGGGCTTATTACTACAAATAATTAGGTAAAACTCATTAATTTTATTTATGGCTTTAAGGCCCTGAACAATCTTTATCCTCATCCATTGTGTATCTTGACTGGGAAACAACAGTGTGTAAAGCCTGGTAGAGGAATGACTCATCCTTTCTCTATTAGGACTTTGAACTTCTGGTTTAAGGGGTATTTTGTAAACTTAGAGGTTTAGATGAATGGATCTGAACCTTGCTGCCAATATTGGTAAAACTTTTTGCCCACAAAGGTGCCACTTTATGGTGATCTTCACTTTAGTTTGATCATACACAAAGGTACCAGTAAATCAGTATCCACATTAGCTATGATCTGATTATAAATTGGAAAGTCCTCAAGGAGCTAAAGAAGAAAAAGGAAAGAATTTAATTTTGCAATTATATTAACATAGTAGAGCCTATTAGATCCCTGGTATCCCTTTTAAGTTAATGGGCGTGGTGTCATGGCGGAGAACATATTTCTTACTTGGAGATCCAAGGGTAATGATTACAGACTGAAACAGCGAGAATATCTGTGGATCATTTGAGATGCCCATATCTGAGTAGCTCATTGACTCCAAGGGAGAGGTTTCTTTTAATATCTAGAGAAATTTCTCTTTGCAAGTTTGAGGATTAAATGAGAAGTCAGCTGCATAATTCCCCCCAGAGTGTTGTCATTGATTTGCCCACTTGATTTTTTGTTTTATTTTCTTAGCTAGAACATGACAGTTATTTTGCTAATGACCTTTCTGCTTATAAGTATCTACAGGTGTCTACCAAGAAGCGCATTCCTCCAGTGCTTGCTAACGGCAATGTGAGCATTTGGTTGTTTTATCTGCAAGGCTATTGGTTTATTCTGCTTTTGTTCTAAGCTTTTTGAAGATCTGGATTTGACGATCTGGTAATAGAGTCATTTCTCATTCCAGGTTTGTTGCAAATTAAATCCCCTGTTTCTGGATTTAAGGCTGTTTGCAAATAGGGAGGAAGAGCTTGAGGTCACAACTTCAGAATCTGCTCCTTAGAGAACCTATCCCTGGAGTCACCAGTTGACTCATTCATTTTCTCCTTCCTTCCTTGTAGGACTGGATTAGAGTCAACTTTTTTTTTTTCTTCTGAGTTGGGGTCTCACTGTGTCACCCAGACTGCAGTACAGTGTCATGATCATGGTTCACAACAGCCTTAACTCCTGAGCTCAAGCCTCAGCCTTCTACTTCAGCCTCCTGAGTAGCTAAGACTGCAAGTGTGTACCACCATGCCCAGCTGATTTTTTGGTACAGATGAGGCATCACTATATTGCCCAGATTGGTCTCAAACTCATGGGCTCAAGCAATCCTCCTGCCTCAGCCTCTCAAAGTGCTGGGATTACAGGTGTGAGCCACTGCATCCTGCCTAGAGTCAACCTTATTTTCACAGGGAAAAGTTTGGGAATAGCCTCTGAAAGATTTTGTCAAACATCTGCAGCTTTATTTTTCTCTGGTTTCCTATATGGTTTGAGATGGTTCCTAAGTCATTCTTGGAATCCTCTCAATTTTCGTTTTTTGTTCAATTTTTAAAAATCTGAGAATGTGAACCAATTGATGTAGATCTGGGAACAGGCAGTATTATTATTTTTCAAATTAGCTATAGAAATTTAAATATTTTAAAGTAATTACTAACTTCAGAAAAACAAAAAGTTGTATGAGAATAAAAAGGTAATCAAGGTATACTACATGGCTCAATGCTGGCTGTTGATTAAAGCCACAATTTTGATATAACTCTGTTGAAAGATTCGGGGGGAGAGTGGTGTGAAATAATAGTTGTATAAGAAAGCTAAACTCCAATGATCATAGTAAGAGATCAAAATTACCATTGCTAACTTAACATATTGTTTAGAAATCTGGAGGCAAATAATGGAAAAATTTGGAAGTGGTTGGCACTTTTAGACCCGATTTTTTAATTATGAGAATTATGAACTTTGATAAAAATAGAAGAAAAAATATAAAGTCATCTTGAATCTAAAGAATAGAACATGTAGCTTCCACTAAAAAAAGGAGAGAAGGGGGGGAAGAAAGAAAGAGAATTATATATGCATGTATGTTCATATTTTTAAAAAATTCTCTGGTATTTTTGGTGGTAGTTGTGGTTTTGTAAAACTTACTTCAACCAATTTAAAGATGTTTCTGTTGCCAGGTAAGCATTTGTGTTTAGGTAACAAAACTGTTTTTTTCTGGCAATTCTAAGACTATACTCTACTTGTGTACTAGGACTGTTCATTGTGATGCCTTTTGGTTAAAAAATATTTTCTTGAGAACAGCTTTGGTACAAGCCAGATCCAAAATTTAAAAAGCAATGTGTTTCCTCATGAAGAGGCAACTGGAAGCAAACCTTCTGTATGATGATTCTATGACAACTTTTTAAAAATCATATAATTGGTTTTAAAGTTGAATTTTAACAACATAAAATAATACTTGCAAAAAGAATATTTAACCTTTATTTAAATTGTGAACCCAAATAAGATTTAAAGCTGAGAGTTACCAGAATTTATGTTTTCACTTCTCATAATTTTTAAAATAGGAAACGCTTCAGAATGAAAAGGAAACATTAGCAAAGCAACAGAAAGAAGCAATGGCAATTTTTAAAAAGCAGGTAATTTCATGAGGATAGACAAGCACTACAATTTTAAATATTGCATTTCCTCCCCCTCCCATGATATTATGGCAGGCTATTCTCCATACTCATAGAAGACAAAAAGGAGAAAAGGTATTTGGGAAGTAGTAAAAGAGTAAAGCTGTTCTGAATCACAGCTGATAATAAAGAGTGTGAAGTAGTGGGTTGGGTTAGCTAGGATGGAAGCTGGGAAAGCTATTTTCCTGGAGATAGAGGAGAAGTGTTTTCAGCTGTCCTAAATAACCTAGGTGAACAGGATGTGTGTGTTCTTGTTCTTTCTCTCTCCTTTCCTCTTTCTCTCTTCTATTAGAGTGTCCTAGCTCTTACCTTTCCCCATTAGCCGTCTCCCATGTGTTATGATAACAAGCAGAGATGCAAGTAGGGAGATGTCAAGGATGAGGAGAGGTGATCGTTACACATGGAAGCCTCCATCCGTGTCAACCATCAGTAACTAAGAAATACTAGCAGAAAAATAGAGAAAAAGCTAAAAGAATTTGAAGAAATGAGTAGCCACACCTTCTGCTAATTTGAATTTCGTAACTGTTCTTGACTGTCTCAAATTTCTCTTCAGTCCTGAGTTAGAAAATATTAGTTTAAGAAAATGTATGTGCTCATGTAAAAAAATTCTCTGAAAGTGTTTTCCTTATATTTATCTCATCATCAGTTTTTTTTCCTTTTTCCTTTTCTCTTTTCATCTTTATCTTTATGCGAGTATGTGTTTAGAAAAAGAAATGCACATAAGGAAATAAACCTGTATAACTTAAGTCACTGGTAGGTTAAAGTTACTGTTAATGTATGCATTAGTATGAATTTGTTTAAGCAAATGACAGACTTACTTTCTTTAATCTGAGATAGGCCTAACCAAAGTAATGGGCGTTTTATTGAAGGTGAAGGAAGCAGAAGCCAAAAGTGTAGCATAGTGTTCCCTAGGAAAGAGCAAATCTGCATCTCTGCCATCACAAGGGACCCTGGGCAAGATAATACTCAGATATCTAAAGAGGGGAGGAAAAAGTACACTTGGGTTCTTTTTTTTTTTTCCTGGTCTCTTTTTATTTTAAGGAAAGAATTCTTTTTTTTTTTTTTTTTTTTTGAGTTGGAGTCTCATTCTGTCGCCCAGACTGGAGTGCAGTGGCTGCTCCTGGCCACCGCAGCCTCAACCTGCTGGGCTCCGGCGATCCTTCCGCCTCAGCCTACCAAGTAGCTGGAACTACAGGCGCGCGCTACCACACCTGGCTAATTTTTTTTGATTTATTGTAGAGATGAGGTCTTGCCAAGTTGCCCAGGCGGGTCTCGAACCCGCGGGCTCAGGCATTCCACTCACCTCAGCTTCCCAAGGTGCGGGATTACAGGCTGATCCACCGAGCCCAGCTAGGAAAGAATTCTTGAATGTAAGTGAGGAGTATGAAAAAGGAGATGGAGAGGTTCCAAAGAAAAATTTTATTTCTTGAATATCCTTATGCTCCTTAGAATATTTCATTATTTTCCATTAGCAAATGTACTTTAGTTTTTGTTTTAAATGTCATTTTAAAAAAATTCAGCCGAATGCTGTGGCTCAAGCCTGTAATCCCAGCACTTTGGGAGGTTGAGGTGAGGGAATTGCCTGAGCCCACGGGTTCAAGACCAGCCCAGGCAACTTGACAAGACCTCATCTCTACAATAAATCAAAAAATTAGTTGGGTGTGGTAGTGCGTACCTTTAGTTCCGACTACTTGGAAAGCTGAGGCGGAAGGATTGCCTGAGCCCAGCAGGTCAAGGCTGTGATGACCATGAGCGTGCCACTTGCACTCCAACCTGGACGGCGGAGTGAGACTCCAACTCAAAAAAAAAAAAAAATCATTATTAGGCTGCCACATGACTTCAATTTTTTTTCAGAACATAAATGCTATCAATGCAAATACAAATGATATTATTTTATAAAATTGTACCTTCAGAAAACAATATATGCTATTATTTGGGAGTAAATGGCAAAATATTTAGACATTTGAGGAAAAAAAAGCTTCTGAAGGGAAAATGAAACTTTCGAGGATGACTGGTATCTCTAATCAGTGTGATTAAATTGTTAATTTAGAGCTGAGCATGTGGTGCCTGCCTCTAGTCCCAGCTACTTGGGAAGTTGAGGCAGGAGAATCACTTGAGCCCAGGAGTTGAAGTTCAGCCTGGGCAACATAGCAAGACCTCATCTCTAGAAAGAATGAAAGAAATGGTTCATTTACTTTGATGACTAGCTTTTTTCTCCTTTTATATCATTATTATTTTCCGAATCTGCAAGTAATATATTTGTATTATATTAAGTTCAAGTAGTATAGACATGTAAAGTGTTTCTGTAATCTCATTGACCAGTGTAAATTACTGTTAACAGTTTACCTACCTTTATTTTAATTTTTAAAATTGTTAATCAGTTGCAAATGAAGATGTGTGCCTTGGAAGAAGAAAAGGTATGTATCAATTTTTTTTTTTAAGAAAGCAGGATTTATTGAGAGGACAGAAAAGCTCCCACAATGGGAAGGAACCCGAAGGGGTTGCCCTATTAATTTTTAAAAAATAATTTAAAACATAGTTAAATACCTTTAATTATCAATTGTCTACCATAGTAGAAAAGAGCATTCATAACAAACTAGTGGAGACAGATAGCTGCTTAAAATCTTAGAAACAGAAAGGACCCATGTTACTTGACTTCTGTCATTTTACAGTTGAGAATACTGAGGACTAGCAAATAACTTGTCGTAGTTCTCACTTTGAAGTGGCAAATTTGAGACAAGAACCCAGGCCTCTTCAGCCCCTATGTTAATGTTCTTTCCATTCAACTGCAATGTTTCTGTTAACTATAATACATTTTTAGTGCCTTTTCAGTGTAATTACCTTTTTTAAAAAAATACTGCAATGCCTTGCATCTGGGTGCAGACCAATTAGCAAAGGGGATACAATGCCAGCAAACCTATTTTAATTCACCTAGCACTAAGTATTTTTCCTAGCTATTTAGTAGTTAATACATATTTTATTGCATCAATAAACATACTATTTATAATAGTATTTTATAGTTTGTTATTTTTAGCAAAAGACCTTTGAAAAAAATTTCCCATATGCTTATGTTCATGAGACAAATGCACCTGTATATTACTAATTAGAATATATTTATTCTAGTTGTATGAATTAAATAATTATAAAGTGTCTACAAGTTCTCAGGTAGGAATGCTCTACTGATAAAATAGTTTGTGGTTATAAGGTATCCATTTCATGATCATTGTAATCACATAAAGGCCTTGCTGTAATTTTATGTTATTTTGAAGTCATTAGAAGTGTGATTTGTAGTGCAGATTTAAGGTTAAAACCTGTGAAGTATTAGGCTTAAAGCAGAGATTTTGGCTTTTGAGCTCTTATATTTTACCATTTGGTAATTTATGTTGGAAAGTATTAAAATATAGTTTTTTTACTTAAAGGGAAAATATCAACTTGCTACAGAAATAAAAGAAAAAGAAATAGAAGGATTGAAAGAAACATTAAAAGCATTACAGGTAAAGTAACTAAGTATTTTCAAAAAGTAATTTGGTATTTTAGCATTGTATCAGTAAAATTACATTAGACTTTTAAGCTACAAAGCTGACAAAAATTCATATATATATATATTACATAACTTAATAATGTTTTCCTGAGAGACCTTGAATTTCAAATTCAGATTTTTGCTTTGCTATATCTTATTTTAAAAAGAAATATGAAAATGCCTTTTATTATTTCTCACAGTAATATAGTTAAATATACATGGTTTTCAACACTTTATACATGAGGAAAACGAGTGAGACCTACTTATGGTCCTTAACAATTAAAATAGCATTAATTGAATTTTTACTATGTGCTAAGTACTGTGCTACTTTTCTGCAGATTCAAAGACTAAGAAAATATTACCTTGCCTTTAAGTTGTTCATAGTCTCATAGACTTACAGAATTATTAAACTAATGATGATTCATTCAGTATATATTATTAAAGGTCTACTAGGTGCCAAACAGTTTTCTTTGAAGTGGCAAATTTGAGACAAGAACCCAGGCCTCTTCAGCCCCCATGTTAATGTTCTTTCCATTCAACTGCAATGTTTCTGTTAACTATAATACATTTTTAGTGTCTTTTCAGTGTAATTACCTTTTTTAAAAAGTATTTTCAAAAAGTAATTTGGTATTTTAGCATTGTATCAGTAAAATTACATTAGACTTTTAAGTTACAGTGATGAATGAAAAAGACAAACATCTCTACTCTTGTGGAGCTTACAATCTAGTGGGAAAGACAAACGGTAAAATGAAGTGACCTGTAAAATAAAGATTGTTGGAGAAGGAGATGTGCACATGATTTCAAAGTTATCACCCTATAATAACATAATTACAAAGAGCAAAATATATTTTGATAATGGAAAGATCCTGAAGGTCACCACCTTAATCAGTTGATTGAGTTCAGCAACAGTGTTAATCATGACACAATCTCTCCGTGGATCCATTGTTATTATGCAATAAGGCGCACAGAAGTTTGCCTGTGTAATATTCTTGCCAAAAATATTAACTGAAATCTAATTAGGAAAAAACAATGAGATAAAATAATAATGTATGGGACAGTCTATAAGATAACTGGCCTAGACTATTAAGAAACTTCCATGTCATGAAAAAACAAAAAAAACAAAAAAAGAAAAGGGGGTGCTACTTTTGATTAAGAGAGAATAAAAAGATGTAACAACCAAGTGCAATATGTGAACCTTCATTGGATCCTGGGTCAAGGAAAAATATAACCAAAGAATTTTTTTTGAGAGGATACCTGGGGATATTTAAATATGACCATATTAGATGGTATTACTAAATTATTGTTCATTTTCCTAGGAATAATATTGGTATTATGGTTATGTAAGAGAAAGTCTTTATTCTTAGAAGATCCATGAAGAAGTATCTAGGGGAGAGATTACCTAATAGCTGCAGCTTACTTTCAGATAGCTTAGAAAAAAACAAAAAGTATGCATGTGTATAAACACAAAGAAAAGGAAGTTAACAACTGGCAAATCTAAGAGAAGCTGGAGAAAATCATTCTTAGCTGCAGTGTATGCATAAAGACTTGGAAGTGTAAGGTTTTTAGCATATCTTTTATAACTTTTATAGTGGCTGCTCTAGGGATTAAAAAATAAGTGTGTGTATATACACATACATGTATCCATATATGTAGATGTGTAAACATATATATTTGTTACTGTCTACTTACAGCAACATTTTACGATTTTAGGTGGCGTGTAGAAACCTCATCACCATTTAGGTTCTTACCCTGTCCACCTCATGGTACAGTGATCTTAATAGTCTCTGTACTTAATATCCTCTGATACATCAGACAGTATCATATTTTTTTGCTTTCAAACATCAAATATGATTTTTCAACTCAAGAGGAAAATAGTGGTCTATCATATTTATGCAGGTATTTCATTTTTCATTCTTGGTTTTGAGTTTCCTTCTGTTATCATTTCCTTCCTATTTGAAAGAATTCTTTTTTTTTTTTTTTGTTTTTTCATGACATGGAAGTTTCTTAATAGTCTAGGCCAGTTATCTTATAGACTGTCCCATACATTATTAT
>CAUYQG010120414.1:0-23082 GCA_963574415.1 Tarsius wallacei | reverse complement strand
TGGCCTCCCAAAGTGCTGGGATTACAGGTGTGAGCCACTGTGCCCAGCCTGGCAGAGCTTTATTGCTGTATTTACTATTATATTCCCAGTGTTAGCAGAGGGCTTGACACATAGTCAGTGCTTAATAAATATATGTGAAGTTAATAACAGGAGTTAGAATTTCATGAGCTCAGTAAGGCTGCCTGCTGGGACACATAGGAACTGTGGAGCATTGTGTTGAATCCTTGGTAGATATGGATTCACCCATTTCCTACGGCTTGGTCCAACTGATGCTTGTCTCTTTCCACTGAGGATATATGAAGACAGCATGTTAACTAGGGGCTTGGACTCGGGCATCGGACATAGACTCACTAGCTTGTGAGCTTCTGCAAATAAGTGATTTCTCTGAACCTGGGTTTCTCAGCTATAAAATGATAGCTTCTACCTTGTAGGTTTGCTATGAGGACTAAATGGGAGATTATAATTCATCGTTATTATTATTCATGTTATAGATCAGCCCCTTAGCCCATGGTAGATTGTTGGCTAATGGTAGGTATTTTTATGTCTATAACAGTATAACAGCATCAGTATCTTCTAAGAGTACACAGGAGTAAGCACAGTTTTAACAGCCACTCTATTTTGTGTGAATTTGCTCAGAGATATCCCAAACATGTCTTTTGCTTTTAAACTTATATCATTTTTCTGCCTTTTTTTTTTGGAGTCAGAGTCTCTACTCTGTCACCCAGGCTGGAGTACAGTGGCACCATCATGGCTCACCACAACCTCGACCTCCTGTACTCAGGCGATCCTTCTGCTTCAGCCTCCCAGGTAGCATGCGCCACCATGCCAGGCTAATTTTTTGATTTTTTAAATAGAGACCAGGTCTTGCTATGTTTTCCAGGCTGGTCTCAAACTCCTGGACTCAAGTGATTGATTCTCCCACCTCAGCCTCCCAAAGTGTTGGGATTACAGGTGTGTGCCACTGTGCCCGGCTAACTTTTTGATTTTTTTGTAGTGATGAGGTCTCACTATGTTGCCCAGGCTGGTCTCAAACTCCTGGGCTCAAGCAATTCTCCCGCCTGGGCCTCCCAAAGTGCTGGGATTACAGATGTGAGTCACCCGCCCAACCATTCTTATGCTATTATGACAAGCAAGCCATTTTCCTTTTTCCTACTTCTTTCCATTATACCTGCATTTTCTTTACTCCAGGATGAGCCTTCACCCCATCTGCACCACTTATAGGCCACGTGTCTTGACTCTGACGACTTTACCACCATAAGCCTCAGTTTCCTCATCTATGCAGTGAGACTAAAAGATCTAAAGATCCTAGCCCTGCCTTCCTTGCTGAGATATTGGGAGAACAAATTGAGAAGATGAATGTGAACAGGAAACTTACACATATCAGGCCTGCTCCCCATTTTTGCTGCGGCCTCCCGGCAAAACGTGTTTTGGAATGCCCAGCCAAGGTCCCTGCTCTCGTCCATCCTGGGGAATTAGTTGCAGCTTGTGCATGATGGCAACAGCTTGCTTTTTTGCCTCCGATTCTTTGAGTTTATGATAGATGCTTCCCCGAAGCCGAAATTGAGTTCATCTTTGGAGAACCATTTAAAAAAATGTTATATCGAAGATGACTTTCAGTTCAGCACAATAATTTAATTTTAATTATTGATGTGACTTGAACCTGGCATTTTGGATCTGTTTAGGCCTCGTGAAAGCTTGAAGACTTTTCAACATTGTAAGGCCACTAATTTACTATCTACCCAGAGGTTTTCTGCATCAAGTAAACATACCATAATTCCATTATTATAGTTCTCAGGATAAATCAACTATATCCTTGGTGCTGAACTGGAAAATTCATCAGGCAGGAGGGAGAGTGGTGATAAATGCAGGTCCTCAGATGGCAATTAGAGGCAGAAAGTCAGTCTCATTCCCTATCTCCCCGGCTCCTTTGTCTGGAGGGCTCTGCAGCATCGAGGACTTCAGTCCCCTGTCCCACTGGGTTTAGAATATAACAAAACAACCCCCAAACACCTCTTGGAGATCAGCTAGCTCAGGAATGGCAAATGGGCTTCTTTTCTGGTGCCAATAGATAGGTGGTACTTGTCTGTAACAAGTTGTGGAAGATTTTGAGTTTGTGTCCTTTTATTTAGCAATTTACTTTGTACTTAACATGCATCAGGTGTTGTTCTAAACCTCTCATTTGTATTAACTCACTTAATCCTAGCAACAATGCAATGAGACTGGCACTCTGAGTGATTCCTTCTTTAAGGATGAGAAAACTAAACCAACATGCCCCAAATCACATAGCTGAACCAACGTGCCCCAAATCACATAGCTTCTCTTTAGCTCTAGTGGTATTGTGAAGCCCTTGGCCCGGAGTCTGAGATAGTGTGAAACTTGATGAACGTGGCTTGGGCAGAGGCTGCTGCTATGACCACTCGAGGTTGTCTATTTCCCAGCACAAGAGATGTCTCAGGAGAACCCTCCCTCTTTGCCTGATACTCTCTGCTTTGGTCCCAGTTTAGAGTTTCTTTCAAGAGAGGCTTTGATGGACTGACTCATTTCCACCATCCTTCTGGTCCCAAACATGTCTACCCATTATGATCTCCCATCACACCACTTGCCCTTGCTTTTTCATATTCATCTCAATTGGTAATATTAAATATGTATTTGTGAGATCATTTGTTTTATGCATGTCTCTCTCACCTGTTAGATGAAGAGCCTGGTTCACCACTAAACTAGGATGCTCCAGAGTAGTGTTTTTCTTTTTTCTTTTTTTGAGTTGGAGTCTCACTCTGTGCCCACTCTGGAGTGGCATGTTCACAGCCACCGCAACCTCAACCTGCTCGGCTCAGGCTGTCCTTCCACCTCAGCCTTCCAAATACCTGGAACTACAGGCACATGTTACCAAGCCCAGCTAATTTTTTTGTTTGTTTATTATAGAGATGAGGTCTTGCCAAGTTTCTTGGGCTGGTCTCAAACCTGTGGGCTCAGGCAATCCTCTCACCTCCGCCTCCCAAATGGCTGGGATTATAGACATAAGCTACTGTGCCTGGCCGAGTAGTGTTTTTCAAACTGTGGGTCATGACCCATGAGAGGGTCTTGAAATCAATTTTGTGACTTTTGAGTACTTAAAACATGAAAATGAAGAGCAAGGATTGGAGTGCTTCACACGGAGAAATGACACTTATTATTTTGTGAAGCTTTTACTTACAGATACTCAGAGAGAAATGGCATGTGTACACCAGGTTGGATGTCAAATATATTTTTAAGTAACTGTGCATTTCAGCCAAAGATTTGGAAAGCCCTGGTGTAAAGTGAATTCCCACTTCAGATGGGAAGCTGGACTGAGTGACCTCTGAGGTCTCTCTCCCCTGATGCTGGGGGAATCTACAGGTCAGGCGAGGGCATCTGGAGCCTGGGGCTAATTCCTCTCCATCTGATGTGTTATATTTCTCAATGCTATTTGATTATGCCTGGCTGCTTTGGAGGCGATCTCTCTCTTGTTCAATTAAGCTCATGCTTGCTTTTCAGCCTGCTAAATGAAGCCTTTGATCACAATTGAGAATTCACTGTTTCCGTTGGCATTACAGCTCTAAATTTGCCCATTTCCAACAGCCGCTGATTCTAATTGAAATGGAAGGGCTGTGGGTTTTTTTTTTCTTCGGGGTTTAATTGTGTTTGTTTCCTTATGTATTGCCAACTGCTGGTTTCTTTTTAAGAGAAAAGGGGGGCAGGGTTGAAGAACAACGTGGCAAATCTTTCTGGGCTAAGGTGAGTGGTAGGTTCCAGCCTTTAAGATCTAATGTCTCCACGGCCGAGAACTGAACCAGAGAAAGAACCAGATTGTGTTTTCTTTCTTTCTTTTCTTTCTTTTTTTTTTGAGTTGGAGTCTCACTCTGTCACCCAGACTGGAGTGCGGTGGCCGGCAGCCTCGACCTGCTGGGCTCTGGCGATCCTTCCACCTCAGCCTTCCAAGTAGCTGGAACTACAGGCGTGCGTTTTCTTTCTTAAAGATGTGTGTGCCTTAGTGGGAGATTAAGACAATTTCTGGGTATATTCAGGTGCCATCTTTGCTTTTGCCCCTACAAACTTGTTCCCCAAAGTGTGGTTCATGGAAGAGCACATCAGCATTACCGTAGAGCATGCTAGCATTGCAGAATCTTAGGCCCTGCCCTAGCCCTGCAGGAATCTGCATTTTACAAGTTTACGGGTGATGTGTTAACACATTTCAGCATGAGCGTGAGCTCTGGAGGCAGACCAGGGCCTGATCCTTCTCTGGCATTTACTAGTTTTGTGACTTTAACGCTAGGACCTCAATTTTCTAATCTGTAAAATGGGACCACAATGGCACTTGTTCATGGAATAGTAGTGCAAAAGACCGGCTTCTGGTCCTGTTGCTACTGTTTTGTGCTGCTGCTGCCTGGAATTCTGATGTGGGCTTCTTTTCCCTGGCCTAGGTCTTAAAATTACCACTCACAGTTGACACCAATGAATATGCCTCTTTCAGACTCAAGATTGCTGCCTCAAAATCTGGTCTCCCTACAAGCAGATTTTGGAGAGGCCCTATTTTTATAATTGTTGTTGTGTTCACATGGTGAAGGGGAAAAACGTGACTCCTACCCTGGGCAGACTCATTTTCTGGAATGCATTCTCCACAGACTGGAAGTTTCAGCCTTTCTGAAATAGTGCCCGAAATGGAACGTGCCCCTCGTCACCCCCCCGGACTGTCTGGGCTTCTTCTCTGCTGTGGCTCCCCTGCCCCAGTTAGGGATGTACTACATTTCAATAGCCTAGTTTAGTCCAATCCTCTCAAGCGATAGACAGAAGTGTTTTCAATTAGCAGGATCTCATTGCAGAGGGCACAAAGAGACAGTTCTTCTGAAGCAGAGGAGCTAATTGAACATACGTTGTGTGTTTACTGGAGGAGGGGAAGCAACTCACCAGGGGCTTAATGCTCCCATGCTCACTGGCCTGAGACCACTCTGGCCATGAGGTCACCGCTTAAGGACACCTAGTTTGGTCTCAAGATGTGTAAACTCCCCCCGGTGATGGCCGTACAGCTCCTTCTGCACATCCTGTGGGACTGACTCACTTACAAGGCAGCCTGTTTCTTGGCTGGACACCTCTGGTTATCAGAGATTTAGAACTTCCCTTTGGTGCTGAGTACAGCTTTGAGGACTGATCACGCCTCCTCGCTGTATTTTCCTAAACTCTCACCATCATAATCATCACATCAATGTCCTTCACCTCTTCCATTTCCACTCTTCCCTTCCCTGTCCCTCCATATAAGTTTTTTTTGGGGCATTGGGGTCTCACTCTGTCACCCGGGATGGAGTGCAGTGGCATGATCATGGCTCACCGCAGCCTTGACCTCCTGCTTCAGCCTCCCAAGCAGCTGGGATTATAGGCATTCACCACCACACCTGGCTAATTTATTTTTTATTTTTTTTGTAAAGACAAGGTCTTGCTATGTTGCCCAGACGGGTCTCGAACTCTTGGATTCAAACAATCCTTCCACCCTGGCCTCCCAAAGTTTTGGGATTACAGATATGAGCCACTGCACCCAGCAATTTTTTGATTTTTTGTAGAGACAAGGTTTCACTATATTACCCAGGCTGGTCTTGAATTCCTGGGCTTAAGCAATCCTCCTGCCTTGGCCTCCCAAAGTGCTGGGATTTCAGGCATGAGCCACTGCACCCGGTCCCCCATGTAAGTACTAAAAGGCATGGAAGTGGGAGGCAGTGATGAATTCATTCACTCCTTCACTTATTCACTACTCATTCGACAGATGTTTATTAAGTGTCTGCTATTTGCCTGACATTCTACAAAGCATTGGGAGTAGACTGACAGACCAGGTTCTTACTCTTGTGGATTCTTTTTTCTAGTGAAGTAGACAGATGACAAAAAAGTAAACCAATGGGATAATTATAAGGTTACAAGTACTCTGATAGAGACAAATACAGAGATATGATCTTGAGACTCTGTGTCTACGTGGGTGTATGTGTATAATGTAGTGAAATGGTCTGTGGAACACACGACTGCTTTCTCATGCTGCCAATAAGGGTTGAGAGTCAGGGAACTGGGAAGAAAGAGGTTTATTTCTGAATTAGGGATTCAGGGAGATAAGTCAGCATAGATACCAGGGCCAGCTCAGCTTCTTGAATTTTACAGTACATATTTATAAGTGCAAGTGTTAAGGTTTGCTATAGAGTAAATCAAGCTTTGAAATTTCAGAACATTTTCATGATGTCTGTGTCTCATTACTCTGATGTTCATTGTTTATACATTTCTGTACCATCCCAGGTTTCATGCCTTTGAAACAAAGAAATGCTTTCCAGAGCAGATTATCTTCTTTACTATTGTGAAAAACTATGAATCATTAAAAACAAAATCCCTGGCCTGAATCGTCTATTGATATGATTCCAGCCCAAAATGAGACAAACAGAACACTAGAATAGGTGTTGGCTTAATGCAAGTAAATCAGGCCTAAGACTATGCTTTTAATGATTACCTTTTGGCTTAACAGGAAGCTGGATTTATATTGTTAGGAACAAAAACTTGTATTAACTCATGATTACATTAACATTGTGAAGGCTACAAATTATTCTTCTAGTTTTACTATTATTATTATGATTATTTTTAGAAAGCGGGAGTTTATTAAGAAGACAGAAAAGCTCCCTCCTATTTTTAGCTAACCAATACTCATTGTGCCTATCAGAAATTCCTACAAACTACATGTAGACTCTCTCCCAGACTGGAAAAGACTTGAACTGGGACGGGTGGGCGGGGAGGGGTCGGGGGTGGAGGAGTCTTCCTTATCAGCAAGAAAAGAGAGGATTGAGATCATTTGATTTTATTTTAGATGGAATGGTCAGGGAAGGCTTGTGATGGAGGTGATTGTTTAGAAGGCTAAAACTAAAAGAGAAGGCAGGATGCAATGCAAAGGGTCACAGAAAGAACATTATCAGTGGAGGAAACAGGAAGTACAAAGAGGTTGTGGGGGGTAGAACTAGGTGTGTGAGGGATGGAAGAGCCCAGTGAGGCTGGAGCATAGGGGTAGGGAGAGATGCATGTTCATTGAGAAGGAGGCAGGGCCAGCTTGGAAAGGCCTTGCAAGCCAAGGCAAGGTATTTGGATTTTATTCTAGCTGCTGTAGGAAGTCACTGGAGGATTCTCATGGGGTTGAGTGGTATGATTTAAGTTTGAAAAAGAGTAGTCTGGTTATGTGTGGAGAATATATTGCAGGGTGAAAAGGGGGTAGTGAGACCATTGAGGAGCTGGACAGTACTTAGGTCATAGCCAAGAGGAAGGGCTTCAGCTTTATGTCTTTGGACTCAGAAACACCAGGACTTGGTGTTGAATTGGATATTGTGGGTCAAGAGAAGTACATCCTCTCTCTATCCCCAAGACTCTGGAAAATGACTTCAGAGGGATATCTGTGTGTCGAAATGAGAGGAGGAGTTATCTATCCTTGACAGCCAATGAGACTGGAGTACTCTGTTGCTGGAAGAGATTTCATTTCTTACCTGAAGGTGCGTAAAATGTGGCTACTATATGGATGAACACATAAAATGTTCCAGAAGAGGTCTTAGATATCTAGCACCACCTTTTTAATCAACAGATGAGTCAATAGAGAATAGACAAAACTAAAGCTGCAAAACAAATTAGTGGCAGAGTCAAGACTAGAATCAAGTTTCGATATCCAAGCTAATGTTCTTTCCATTACCCTACACTAAAGGAGGCTTCTGGACCAGGGTATTAAAAGTCATAAAAGTGAGATGGGCAACCAAGAAGATCCTAGGTTTGTCAGTCATTTGGTGGAAAAGGATTGGAGAATGATAGAATAATTTATTTTCTTCCCTTTTTCGTCCAGTGGCTTCCCATTGTATACCATAAGTGTTTCAAGGGCAGGAATGATCTCTGCATACTCACCACCTGGCACAGTGCTTGGCATATATTAATTAGATCCTCAGCAAATGCTTGTTTGCTGAATGAATTAATATTTCATTCATTTTGGAGGCTCATTCAGAGGTATTCTTTAACAAGTCCCTTCTTTTGATTAAATGCTTGTCTCATTTTGGGCTGTAATCATATCAATAGACTGTTCAGGCCAAGGATCGGATAGCCCTGCTCCATTCTACGCTGGTTGGGTAACACTTGAAGACTAATGTTCCTTAGATCACATATTGGACCTAAGAAATGTTGGAAATGGAATGGCCAGGGAACTTGGAGCAATATCAAGCATTGTTAAAGAAACAGGGGATATTGACTTGGAGTAGAGTCAAGGAGGAGTTTGATATGCAAAGAGCTGTCTGGTTCAAATGGTCTTATTATTTGAGTATTGACTTATTTTTGGGATCTCAGATGGTAGAATGAGGATCCAGGTTTTAGGAAGGGAACCAATTCTTGTGCAGGTTAAGGCTGAACCAAAAAGCATAGCCAGCTGAAGATGAAATCGGTTTCCTTGAGTGAGGCAGAGAAATAGTGAGCTCGTTGACATGGGATGCATTCTTGTCAAGATTGCTATTAAAGGATGCTATCCCTAATTTTGTGGTGGGTAGAGTAGATATTTTCAGGTCACTTTCCATCCTGAGATCCTAAGGCATTTCTAGAAAGCCAGCATTCATTCCCTACTCTGTATTAGGCCCAGGGGTGAGTATACATTGGTGTACACTCCCAGTCTCTATACTTTTGAGTTTATAATCCAGCAGGGTAGATTAGATGGCCCATGTGTTCCCCCATAATTCTAGAGGGTTCTTGATCACAAAACTTCCTAAATGGAACAAAATAACTTCAAGTATTACTGTTCATTAGAGCCATCCCAGGGCCAAATGGAAAGTCAGAGAACTTGAGCTAGAACAGTGGAAAGCATAGTCAGCTACAACTTTTGTTTTCCCAAGTGAGCTTAATTGTTTAAAAGCCAGCTGGCTCCCAGGGTCCTGAAGCGGCCCTTTTATTTTCCTACAAATAAAGTTCTTCCCCACCCTGCTCCTTCTCTGCAGGTCTCAGCCAAGAGCAGGTTCTGTCTACAAGTGGCTTTCAGTGACAATTATAGCGGCTGTGGTTCCAAGGACCAACTCCACTGGAGCCAGGGGCACTGGTAGTTTGGTGAGTCATCCATATTGTTTCTTAGAATAGTAACCGTGAGAATAGGAAAGTCCAATTGGCCAGGCTTTCTTTCCTGGTGTTGGGCCCCACGCTGGGGGTATTTTTGAAGAAGGCTGCCACATTTCATTAGAAATAAGAAGTGAGGAGCAGGATATACTAGTTCTTTCTGTGGTCACCACAGTGGTTCGCTTTCCGAGTCGGATTCTCCGAGTCTGTCACCCAGGCTGGAGTGCAGGGGCACACTCACGGCCACTACATCCTTGACCTGCTGGGCTCAGGCGCTCCTTCTGTCTCAGCTTCCCGAAGTACCTGGGACTACAGGTGCATGCCACCATGCCCAGCAAATTTTTTGATTTATTGTAGAGATGAGGTCTCACCATGTTGCCGAGGCTGGTCTTGAACCCTGGGCTTAAGCAGTCCTCTCGCCTTTGCCTCCCAAAGTGCTGGGTTTACAGGTGTAAGTCACTGCCCAGCTCATTCTTTTTTTCTCTTGTTGGTTCATGTTTCATCCTGAGCACATTCAGAACCTGTCCCCTTGGAAAGTTGCTGCTGGTGGATCCACTGTATCCTGGTAAAGAATCGGTCCACGGCGTTTCTGTCTACACAGTCCATTCCACTCTCTCGTAAGCTGCTTTCCTGTTCAGGCAGACACCTCCCCCCCCTACCCAGCTTCCCTTGATCTGGTTCAATTTATTCTTTAAGTCACACCCATCAATAAACAGGGCTTGAGTTGTAAGCTGAGATTCTTTCAGTCTCTTCTAGGTAATTCTTACCATGTCCATGGAGCATTAGGTGATCCCTCTTTGGAGTTCACTAATTCTGAATCCTGAAAATGTATTTATCTAATTTACCATCTGCCCAGAGCTCCAAGCCCCAGGTTTTTCTTTCTTTCTTCTGTCCTCTGAGAGGCACTGAATTGCCTTTCATTAGGGACATCCATTCAATAATTGCATCTGTCTCTGACCAAGAGTGCTTATTAAACTTCATGGATGACAAAGAGTGAGAAGGTTTTAAAGTGTTTATTTTGGCAGCAGCACATAAAACCAGGTAATGCATACAATGACATTTATTATTCTACAAACAGTTGTTGGTTGCCATGGTAGCACAGAGGTAGGCAGGCAAGTCCTGGAGTCAGAACAATTCAAATTTCAGCTTCATCATTTTCCACCTATGTACTTTTGGGTAAGATACTAGCCACTTTAAGCTTCAGCAGCCTAGCCTTTAAAAAAATTTTTTTAAAAATTCAAATATGTGGGATACAATTCAGGGTTAGCTATACAATTGTTCCTTATGCAGGTACCCTTGTTGATGAGGTGTGTCCCCCACCCCCGGCAGTTTCCCACAACTGCCAATCCCTTTCTTATAGTATTACATAGTTGTTCAAGGTCCGCTTATGAGTGAGAACACGTGATACTCCATTATTTGTTTTTGTGATAGATCAGTCAGTATTATAGCCTCTAAGTCCTTCCAAGTCAGCAACCTAATCTTTTTTTTTTTTTTTGAGTTGGAATCTCACTCTGTCACCCAGGCTGGAGTGCAGTGGCCGCTCCTGGCCACCGCAGCCTCAACCTGCTGGGCTCCAGCGATCCTTCCGCCTCAGCCTTCCAAGTAGCTGGAATTACAGGCGCGCGTTACCACGCCCGGCTAATTTTTTGATTTATTGTAGAGATGAGGTTTTGCCTGCCCAGGCGGGTCTCGAACCTGCAGACTCAGGCAATCCACTCACCTCAGCCTCCCAAGGCGCGGGATTACAGGCTGAGCCACCGAGCCCGGCTTAACCTAATCTTAATAATAGAAATAATAGTATCTATCTCAAAGAGGATTAAATGAGATAATAATACTCAGTGTTTGGAACACAGAGAGCATATAATACTTGTTAGGTATTAATCTGCATGTACTAAGGATATAGGTAGCTTCTCGTTATAAATCTTGAAATAACTGAATTGGAGCAATGGTTAAAGGAAATGAAACCCCTGGTACAGATTGAACAGTGTTACTAATGATAAATCTCTTTTCTCTAAATATTTGCTTGTTTATCTTTGCTTCCATCGTTGTACTGCCCTAGGTCTTTTCATAGCTATTGAGCCCCATCTGTCCTCATTTATATTCAGCTGCTATTTAGAATATAAGTGTTAATTATCTCCTTAACACCTCACTGCTACTAATTCTGAGCACTTCGTATTCTTGGTTCCTTTGGTTTACCATCTGCCCAGGGTCCCGTACCACTTGTCTTCATGAACTCTTCTGTTGTTTTTGTGGTTCTTGATTCTCTTTTAAAAGGAACACGTTTAAAATAACCTCCTCCAATTATTATTTTTAAGTATATTTTTCTGATTATGAAGGAAATTCTTATTATAAAAATTGGAAAAATGCGGGGAAAATAAGCCTCTTCTAGAACTCCGCCACCAAGATAAAACGAAGATTTATAGGCCAAATATATTTTCTCCCAGTATCTTTATCCCTGAAAGGGTAAATTGAGGCAAGGTGGGCCGGTGCCGGTACTAGGGGAATAATGCAAGATTGCAACCAAGTGAGAAGTAGAAGGAAGTAAATTTTATTATTCATCTTTCACAGATTGGAAAGGGGGCTGACACTAGGGCAAGTGTGGTGTCGAAGGGCCAAGAACTGGGAATATTTAAGGGCCTTTGGGGTAAGGGGGGATTTGGGCCCAGAGGGGTCTGGGACAAAAGGAATATCGAGGGCTGTGGTCTTTGATGTTGATTGTAGCCACTTGAGTCTTAGATCTTGATTTCGCCAGACATTACCATCTCATGACCTCGGTGTTGGGCTAGATGGAAGGTTACAAGGGAAGGGGTTTTTCCTGCGAGAGACCTGTCAGACATTTCCAACTCACAATCTCCTTAGCTAAAAGGTGGTCTTATTATCATTTCTATGACTTCAGCCACTAAGGGGTGATCTTTGACCTTCTACCTTCAACAAGGAACCGGAAAAATTTCTTAGAGAGTATTATGCTAAATCATGAATTGAAAGGTTGGGCTTTCCTTGTCTTGCATCTGATGGATATTTGCTCAGGTGGTGGGGTAGGCTGCCAGCTTGGCCTGCAGTAAAATGTCTCAATACTTCCTAAAACTTGCCTATTGGAGATTTATCTATCTGTGTCTAACCTGTAAGAGATTCAAAGCATGTCAGTCTAAGCAAAAAATGGTCATGCTGAGGCAAAATGTGAACTAAGTTTATTCTAAGTTTCTTGGGGTTCCTCCTTTCAATCCCTATGAATTTGTATATGTGTTTCAAACTTAAGATCATACCATGTATCAGATGAGAATTTTTAGCTACATGTGATACAATCACCAACTCAACTGTCTTGTAACATGAAGAAATAGGTTAGCTGCCATTACTGAAAATCTGGAGACAGCACAGGATTTAGGATTATTTTAATCTAGGGACTCCACCTCAGTTTTTTGTCTCCCAGTCCCATCATCTTCTGCTCCATCATTTTCTGCTTTAATAAAGTAACATGACTTTTGCTATCTCAGGTATCAGACTGGTACAAAAAAAAGTCCAGAGAAGACTATCTCTTCCTGCAGACTCCCTTAAGCGTGGAAAAGCCTTTCCCAGTGCTTCCAAAAAATTTTCCTTCACATTTCATTGGCCTCTGCTGAGTAATGTGCCCATTCCTAAACCATGTTGTAAAGGGAGATTGATTTACCAAGATGGCCTAGACCAGTTGTTATTATACAGATTATATTTATTTTATTTTAAAGATGTGGGATACAAATCAGGATTAGGTACATATGCATAGGTGAAGTTTGGGCCTCCCACTGACCCTCAGTGTACCCTTAGTGATGTTATATGCCCCCCTCCTCCCCTAGCAGAACTGGCGGGATCAGTAGTTCTTAAACTTGAACATGCATCAGAATCCCTTCGAAGGCTTATTAAAACACAGATTTCCAGGCTTCATTGCCTGAGTTTCTGGTTCAGTTGATCAAGATGGTGGTCAATAATTTGCATTTGTAACAAGCTTCCAGGTGATGCTAATATTGTTGACCCAGAGACTACACTTTCAGAATCACTGGCTTAGACAAATTAGAGCTATTTTGGAGATGAGTTCATTTTAGCCAAATATATTAAGGTCATGCAAAACAGAAGGAAAGAATGAGACGGTGGGGAGAAAGTCAAGGAGTCGATTATATCCTTGACTACAGCCCATATCATAAACAATTTTTCAAATGTGTGGTTTTATTGGTAAAATAAGCCATGTTACTTCTATATAATGCACTGTTATTTAACCAGTCTTCTGTTGTTGGGCATTGATAATTTTAGTATTTTGCTATTATAAATTACACATTAAGGAATGTCAGTGCTCCAAATCATTTATGTGCTCCTCCGATTATTACCCAAAAATACGTTCCTAGAAGTGGAATTACTCTGCTAGCTATTCTTATCTCACTGACTCAGGGCTCTTTTTGGCAAGGGAATGAATATTCTATTCCTCCCGGCCTCCCCCCACCGCAATTCCCCTGTCCCCAGCCTCCCTTTTCTGGGCTTCTTAAAGGACCAGATCTTTATATCCTGTCTGCATTGACAAAGTTCTTTCACAGAACAGAAGCAGTTGGGTTCAGGAGGGGAAGGAGGGCAGGAGCTTGCAGAGCTTGCTCAGGGAGCTGGAAATCTGCAGGAGGATGCGTGGAACGGCAGAAGATGAGGTTGGAAAGGAGACTTGAGATGCTTGAGCCTGAATCTTTCCTTTTGGGTTGTGTTTTCCAGGCTTCAGTCATTTACTGTACCACAATTACCGTTTTTGTTATATCTATCTTGCAGCTACATTAACATAATAATAGTTTTTAGTCAACTCCATTAAATTAACTAATTAATTTTTTAAAAGAAACTTTATATCACTAGTGTTAATAGTAAACCATCACCAGTTACTACATACCACATACTATACTATAGTAACAATTTTATTAAATTTTAGTTATTTATTTATGATTTATTTTTGAGTTGGAGACTCACTCTATCACCTAGGTTGGAATGCAGTGGCACACTCACGGCCACTACAGCCTTGATCTGCCAGGCTCAGGTGATCCTTCCGTTTCAGCCTTCCAAGTAGCTGGAACTACAGGCATGCACCATCATGCCCGACCAATTTATTGATGTATTTTAGAGACGAGGTCTTGCCAAGTTGCCCAGGCTGATCTTGAACCCCGGGGTTCAGGCAATCCTCTTGCCTCTGCCTCCCAAAATGCTGGGATTATAGGCATGAGCCACCTCGCCTGACACAATTTTATTAAATTTTAACTCAGTGTTGTTGCCTGCTATATAATCTCTGGACCAGCAGCCTGTTCTCTTCATTGTGGGGAAGATAAGCATGTATTAAAAGTTGTTAAAGACATACCATCTCTGAACAGAGGCTCTTCTCTTGAAATCAATAGAGAGACTAAAGGAGGAATTGCAAACAAAATAACTTTATCTTGGTGTGAGTGAGTGTTGTTTAATGTCAAATTGTGCACGCCTTAAAATCACCAAAATCTCACTCTTAGGGCATGTGAGAATATGCCCAAAGCTTCAGGGCTACCTAGAGAGCTTCTTAGTTCCATGGACTCCGTGCATCTCTGGGGCTGGTGGTGGAGGTGGGCCCTGGGATCTGCATTTTATAAAGTCTTCTGGTGATCCTCATGCTTACCTTAAAGACTTCATAAGTTGTAGAGAAATTAAGCTTTCTTCCTCCCATTTTTATAAAGCATTTTATTTAGAAATAATTTTAAACTTATAGAAAAGGTGCAAAAATAGTACAAAGATGTTCTGCTACGCCCTTTATCTGATTTGTTCATTGTTAATATTTCTTCATTTATTTTATCATTCTCTCTCTCTCTCTCTCTGTATGCTCTGTCACCTCTGTCTCTGTTTTTCTTTCTCTATCTCTCTCTCTATTTTTACCCCTGAACTATTTGAGAATAAGTTAGATACACCATGCATCTTTATTTTTATACTTGAAGTATTTCCTAAGAATATATATATTGTCCTGTATAACTACAGTACAGTTATTAACTTCAGGACATTTAACACTGATGTAATTTAGCTATCTATAGTCTAGATTCCAATTTCGTCGATTGACAAATTCCCCTAAGCCAATATCATAATGTATGCAATGGTTTTGCCTTCCAGCACAAGATCCAGTTTCTGATCACTGTCTTGTTTGATAGCTATATCTCTGCAAGCTTCCATCTGGAACAGTTTCTCAGCCTTTGTCTTTCACAATATTGACTTTTTTGAAAAATGGATCCCCTCTTCTCTGTAATAGGATGCTTGTTATTTAGGGTTTTCCTGATGTTTCTTCATGTAGGGCCTCATAGAACCAGGCTATGCATGCTCAGCTGGAATATTCCCTGGGAGATCTTGTGTCCATCCCAGGGTTCTACATCTGGAGGCACAGAACATCCACCTGCCACCCACTGGTGATTTTAATTTTGATCACCTGGTCAAGGTGTTGTCCGATCTCCACTGTAGAGTTTAATTTTTTTTTCTTTACAACCAGCAGGCAATCATTGGGGAAAAAGCTTTAAAAACAAGCTAATATGTTCTTCACCATTAAGCATGGATCAGCAATGCTGAAAATGGTCTGAAATGAAGGGAAGGGAGGCAGAGAAGCCAGCTAAGAGCCAGTTGCCATAAACCAGATGGTTTGGGGGCATCTGAGCAGAAGAACTGTTGAAACCACGTGAGTGGGCTTGGTTGCCCAGACAGTCCTGGGTCTCACAGTCATCATTTCCATTGTTTATTTGGTCTATTGTTGTAAATGAAAACAATGTGAATTTCTGCACTTATAAAAGTAGTGCAAATAGTGCCCTATATAAGTTAATTATGGCAGTCACGTGGTTGACTTCTTCATCCTTATTTTTTTGTCAGATAATTTTACCAGATATTAAGAAAAGAATGTGAACATTTCCAGCTACAATTGTGAATTTTTCTCTTTCAGATTTTGCTCTATCTGTTTTGAAGGTATATTTTATGCACCCTTTACAATACATCTTTTATGCCTTTATGTGCAAAGAGAGTGTCTTGTAGAGTATATAATGAGATTCTGTTTCTTCATCTAGTCTGACGATCAATGTCTTATAATTGAAGTATTTGGTTAATTACACTTAATTACTTGAGATAGTTGTGTTTAATTTTATCATCTTGCTATTTAATTTCTATTTGATTTTTTTCTTTGTTGTTTTATTTTTGGATGAATCAGTCATTTTTATTACTACATTTTTCTCTTCTATTATCTTTTTAATTATACATTATTTTATTATTTTTTAGTGGTCTCCCTAGAAATTACATTACTCATCCTGGATATTAAAGATGCCTTTAGATTGGTGGTACTTTTCCTACTTCCAAAGTGATGGAAGAACCTTATGACAGTTTATTTACCCTTCTCATCTTTTATGTGATTCTTGTTATATATTTTAAATCCATAAAGCAACTCACTAATTATTTATTCTCCCTTTTATAATCTATTAAATCCATATTTTAAATTCTTTTTTTTTTTTTTAAAGTAGGATTCTCACTCTGTCTTCCAGGCCAGAGTGTAGTAGCACACTCACAGCTATTGCAGCCTTGACCTGCTGAGCTCAGGCGATCCTCCACCTCAGCCTTCTAAGTAGCTGGAACCACAGGCATGTGCCACCATGCCCAGGTAATTTTTAAAAAAATTTATTGTAGAGCCGAGGTCTTGCCAAGTTGCTTATTCTGGTCTTGGACCCCTGAACTCAGGCAATCCTTTTGCCTCTGCCACCCAAAGTGCCAGGATTACAGGCATGAGCCACTGTGCCTGGCTCATATTTTAAATTCTTAATATCAATTATGCAATCTTTTTAGTTCTAAAATTTGCATTTGATTTTATTTAATACAGTCCAGGTCTTTGATAAATATTTATATTTATTATTTTGAACATATTAATCACAATCACTTTAATGTTCCTTTGATGCCTTTACTACCCGATCATTTATAGGTCTGTTTCTCTTGACCCTTTTCTCTTGAATTTTAGTCATTTGGTCCTGTTTTCAATTTAAAAATATTTGATTGTTAAATAAAGATTTGGTCCTATTTTTTAAGTCATGCCTCGTAATTTTCTTTCTTTCTTTCTTTCTTTTTTTTTTTTTTTTTGGATGATGGATAAAAAGTTTTTGAAGTGCTAGATAAAGTTATCTTTCTCTAAAGATGAAGTTATCTTTCTTCAAAGAGGCTGAATTTTCTCTTTGCAAACAGGTAAAGTACAGGGGATCATCTTGATCTTGTCATAGGCTTTCTTATGATTGACCTGTTTGGGTTTTGTCCTTACTCCCAGGGTGTAACTCTTATTCCTGATGACTCTTATGGGATCTTGGGATTTTTACAAAGGGCTGTTCATCTTGATAAAGCTTGACTTCCAAACTCCATGTGGTGGCTGAAATATTTGCTCAGTTTTTAGGCTTCCGGTTGCTATTTTTCTACTGGTTGTGAAATGTCTGTAAAACCTATATGGCTATAGGACCTATAATAACCTGGAAAGCTTGTTTAACATAAGAAACTCCACTCTGTTAAAATCTTTCATTTTAGTTGCCTGCTTGCTGAATGCTGACTTTTGTCTCTTCAGCCCAGTAAAGCTGCCATGTTCTCTTAAGGCTCTATTTGTCTGCTCTACAGATTCAAAAAGGTTCTCAGGGGAAAAAAAACCCAAAATGAATAGCCCCTGCTATGGTTTGAATGCATCCCCTCCAAAATTCATGTTGAAATTTAATCCCCGTTGTGGTGATATTAAGAGGTGGGGGCTTTGGGAGGTGATTGGGCCATGAGGACTTTGTCCTCATGAATGAATTAGGGCCTTATAAAAGGGCCACAGGGAAATAGTTGAAGCTTTCTTTACTCTTCTGCCATGTGAAGACAGAATGATCATTCCCCTTTTTGCCTTTCTATTCCTTCTGCTATGTGAGGATACAGCAGTCTTCTCCTTTGGAGAATGCAGCAATAGGGCACCATCTTGAAAGCAGACAGCAGGTCTCAGACATCAGTCCTGCTGGCTTCTTGATTTTTGGACTATCCAGCATCTAGAACCAAGAGAACCTGATTTCTACCGTTTACAAATTACTCACTCTGTAGTATTTTGTTACAGCAACTCCAAAGCACTAAGGCGGCCCCATTTCAGATTCTCTTCAGAATCAGTTTCTCATATTCTGCCTGCATTGCTTGCCTTACCCTGGCTTCAAGCATCTTTGATCTATTTTGAGCAGCTTTTATAGTTGTATTTAGCAGGAGAGTTAATCCACTCAAAACTATTTCATCGTTGTAGAACTTGGAAGTCTTTATCTCAGTTTTAAGTGAAGAAATTGGCACTTGGAGAAGTTATGTAAATTGCCAAGGTCAAATAGCCTTTAAATGGCAGAGTTGAGATTTAAAACTGGACCTCTTGGGCTCCTAAGTCTATGTTCTAATCCACTCCATTTACTATATTCTTATCAAAAGAGTTGTGTATCGAGGGCCCACTAGATTTCAGGAAGTGCTAGCTGTTTTTTAAGTATCCTTCGTTATAAAAACTCTATTAATAGGAGGTGCTATCCCTGTTTTACAGATGTGAAAACTGAACTCAGAGTTCAAGTCTCTTTTTCGAGGGAATTGAGGACATAAATGGCCAAATATGGGTCTGAATCCAACTCTTTTGGCCTCCGAATCTCTACTATCCACTGCCTTCATACTAGAAAATAATTATTAGGTGCATGAACTTGGCCAGCCACTCCTCTGAACCCCAGCATTCTAATTTGTAAAATGTGAGTACCAAGTATTCTTTGAACTATCTAATAATGTTGTTTGGCATTCAAAGGAGGACATCATGGGTGAGAAGACAATATAAAGCCTCACAGTATCTCATAGACATGAGTTTAACTGGTGGCCAGTTTTTCAACTCATGCCACAATATTACTGATCCAAAGGGGAACTTATCTTCTCCAGTGCACACTATAATTCTACCAATTTTTATTTTATTTGACTCAATTTTAATAAACATGAATTCAACAGCTATGATTTGCCCAGCACTCCAGGGAAGCAAACAAATAACAAATGTCGGTGGCTTAGCCTCTGTCTTCTTTCTATAAGTCTAAAAATCTCACTGGAAAAACAAAGATCAGAGGTCTGAGAAAGAAAGACTATGGGACTATTTCTATTATAGTGTAATAGAAACAAATAGATCAAGTGCAATTGAGGCAGAAACAAGCACTAAAATATGGGGCATAGACATTTTGTTGGTTGTTCAGGAAAGGTAGGAAGAACGTAACTCTCAGAAGCCAGACTCTGTAGTTGGCTTGCCTGGATTAAAATCCCAGCTCTGTTGATTGCTAACTATGTGAACGTCAGCAAGTTACTTACCCTTCATTTTAAAAAGTAGATAATAATACTACCTACCTAGTAGGATTCCAGGAAGAATTTATCCATATAAACATTTGACACAGTGCCTTCCTAAATACAGACTTTCTATAATTTATTTCTTTATTTTTTGAGTTGAAGTCTCACTCTGTTGTCTGGGCTGGAAGCGCAGGTGATCTTCCACCTCAGCCTTCCAAGTAGCTGGAACTACAGCTAAATAAAATAAAAAATAGCCAGGTGTGGTAGCGCGTCTGTAGTTATGGCAACTCGGAAGGCTGAGGCAGAAGGATCGCCAGAGCCCAGCAGGTCGACACCAGGGTGGCCATGAGCATGTGTGCCACTGCACTCCAGCCTGGGCAAAGGAGTGAGACTCCAATTCAAAAAAAAGAATGTGGGGTGGGCATTTTGGGTATGCTACTCTATAGCTGTAGAGTCAGAAGGATTCAAAATTAGCCACCATGCCTGCCTTTTTTTTTTTTTTAATTATAGAGACAAGGTCTTGCCCAGTTGCCCAGACTGGTCTTGAACTCCTGGGTTTGGGCAATCCTCTTGCCTCAGCCTCCCAAAGTGCTGGGATTATAGGTGTGAGTCACCCACGCCCGGTTAAGACTTTCTATAATTCTTATCAAATTTGAAATTATTATTAATTGTTATTACTGGGTGTCTTTGGATTTGATTTGATTTGACAAGGTGTAGAGAGGCATTCTTTGGGAGGTGGGATTATTTGTAGAAAGATAAGAATCCATTTTCCACAGTGCTAGTCAGAAATGAGCATGAGAGGAAACAGCTAGACACATTTATGCACTCAATTTAGAAAATAGTCTTTGATTCCTTTATTGCATTTGGCACTAGTGTCCCTGATCTCTTTGCTAAACAATGTGCTATCACCTTGGATATGAGAGCTGAGAGGAAGAAACAAGAGAAGTAGGTAATGGTATTTTTCCCTTAGATTCTCACTGTTTCTAATAGGGTCTTATGGAAAACTGCAGAATTCTAAATTTTTTGTCTCCTTGCCTTTCCTCTGGCATTCCCATGAAGTTGAGGGTTGCCTCTCCCAGGGAGTTACATTCACTTGCCTGTAGTAAAGTCTTATATTGTATAATGAGTATAACTCCATGTTATCCATCCTTCTGAATCTACAGCTATAGAGTAGCCATACCCAAAATACCCACCCCCACATTCTTTTTTTTTTTTGAGTTGGAGTCTCACTCCTTCGCCCAGGCTGGAGTGCAGTGGCACTCATGCTCACGGCCACCTCAGTGTTGACCTGCTGGACTCTGGCGATCCTTCCGCCTCAGCCTTCTGAGTTGCCGGAACCACAGACACACGCTACCACGCCCGACTATTTTTTATTTTATTTGTATTATAGAGAGGAGGTCTCGCCAAGTTGCCCAGGCTGGTCTCGATCCTGCGGACTGAGGCAATCCTCTTGCCTCGGCCTTCCAAAGTGCTGGGATTACAGGTTGAGCCACTGCGCCCGGCCATCATCCGCACATTCTTATAATGCTGAAAACTCATTGGGTGACAAGTTGTCTTCCCCAAATGTTGAAATTATGATCTTTCCCCCTCCATCACTCTGAGGTCAGTAGTACTGCCACCACATGGGCATTGGCTCAGACCTCTGGTCCAAGTGTCCTCAGGAGTAAGTCAGGGCACAGGAGAAGCCCTGTGCTTATGAGAAGCTGAGGAAAATTGGTGGGAAGTCACTACTTCAGTTCACCTCCTCCTGTAATCTTAGCACTGGTGAATTACAATGTAAGGAGTGTTTCCATCTAATACTGTTATTCCTTGGTGGGGGGTGGGAGGTGGGAGGGGCGGTAAAGGTTAAAACCCAGACTCAAAGAGTTGTTTTGTGGGATGAGAAGGATTGACAGTGAAGATCTGATGCCAGGGATGTACACCTCCCTCTCCTCCTTCCTTCCCTGAGTTTCTTTAGGCTGACACAGATAGGGGTTAGGGCTTCTCTTGTGTTCAAAGCCTGGCAGAGCAGCTGATCACCATGGGGTCAGGCCAACATAACAAGACATTTGAGAGCATGAGTAGTTCAAAAGAAAAACAACAGACTGAACTGAAGATTCTCTCAGAAGCAGAAATATTAGGCAAAAACCCCTCAAAGCCAGATAACCAAGAATCTCAAATTAACCTAAAAATACATCAGAGAAGATATTAAAGTTAAGAAACAAGAAAAAGCATTCATACACACACACACACACACACACACACACACATACACACACACAAGTCAAAAAACAAACCTAAGCAGAAATCTTCTGTCTGTAAAACATTACTACTGAGGGAACTGAGCAAAGATCTATCTTTTCATAGTATTTCTTATAGCTGTATGTGGATCAACAGTCAGCTCCATAACAATTCCTTTTCAAAAACGATGGAAAATCTCATATTGAAAAGGCACATGGAATGTCAAAGAAAAATTTAGAAAAATTCTGCACCTAGGAATAGTATAGTGATCTTTAAGAATATCAAGGAAAAATTGTCAAGGTTTCCAGAGAAGAAGAGATCACTTACCAAGGAATAAATATAAGACAGACTTTTCAACATTGGGATTTTCCACAGAATCCCAATGCAATGCAAATACTTTTTGAGAGAGAGAGAGAGAGAGAGAAAAAGAGAGAGAGAACAAGAATAAGTTCTTAGTAGCTTAGATTAGTAGCTTAAAGTCTAGGCAAAATCAGTATGATGGGTATGTGGAAGGTAAATTCAAAGAGTGTGAGAATGTGCTAAATTTCTTATTATACATTACAATTTAAAATAAAGAGCAAGGTAGAATTAAACAGTACAGAAAGAGCAAAAAAAAAAAAAAAAACAAAAACCCCACAATTAATGTAAATGGTCTAAACTACCAGCTTAAAGATAAAGGTGAATAAATTACTATTATTATTTTTTGAGTTGGAGTCTCACTCTTGTCACCCAGGCTGGAGAGTGCAGTGGCACGCTCACAACCACTGCAGCCTCGACCTGCTGGGCTTAGGCGAGCCTTCCGCCTCAGCCTTCCAAGTAGCTGGATAAATTGTAGTTAAAAAATCCAGCTACATGCTGTTCACAAGAACTACACTAAAGCATAATAGCACAGGCTGAAAGTAAAATAATACATTTTTAGGAGCTTCTGGATAGATGAATACATGGAGGTTCCTGGAGGGAGGTGCACCCAGAAAGGACACAGAAACTCCATGCTCCATCCCCCATACCTCACTCTTTGCATCTCTTCATCTGTATCCTTTGTGATATACATAAATTTTTTTGAGTTGAACTCTCACTCCGTCACCCAGGCTGAAATGCAGTGGCATGCTCATGGCCACCCTAGTGTTGACCTGCTGGGCTCCGTTGATCCTTCTGCCTCAGTCTTCCAAGTAGCTGGAACTACAAGCAAGCACTACCATGCCTGGCTAATTTTTTTGATTTTTATTGTAGAGATGAGGTCTCGCCAAGTTGCCCAGGCGGGTCTCGAACCTGCAGGCTCAGGCAATCCACTCACCTTGGCTTCCCAAAGCACTGGGATTACAGGCTGAGCTACCGAGCCCGGCCTTTTGTGATATTTTAAATAATAAATCAGTAAATAAAAACACAAAAAGCCCAATAAATGAAGAAAAAGACATATCAAACAAAGACTAACCAGAGAATGCTGGTACAGTT
>CAUYQG010120409.1:0-39202 GCA_963574415.1 Tarsius wallacei | reverse complement strand
GCCCAGCTAATTTTTTGATTTATTGTAGAGATGAGGTCTTGCTTGCCCAGGTGGGTCTCGAACCCGCGGGCTCAGTCAATCCACTCACCTCAGCCTCCCAGAGGCGCAGGATTACAGGCTGAGCCACCGAGCCCGGCCTTGAATTACTTTTAACTTCTGATTTTACTAAATTCACATATATAAAATACATTTCAAATAATTAATACATTTTGTATAACGTATACTATCATATTTTAATAATATATTTAGAATGCTTACCATATTTTGGCATATTCATGTACATATTTGTACAAATACATTTAGAGGAAGCAAGTGAGAAAGATACAGATATCAAAAAAGATAGTCTTTCCAAGTCTTCGTTGTTCTCTGAGAATATTACACATTCAGAAATCTATCAATGTAAAAATACAGAAGTTTTATTCTGCATATTTGCAAAGCTGACTTTTTAAGTAAAACATTATAGTATTTGAATGTACCAGTTCTCAATGGCATCAGATGCATCAGTGCTAAATTGGTGAATATAGAAATGACTGATGAATATTTGGAACTTGGGGAAAAAAACAGTAAGGGATGACATATAGAAGTGGCACAAAGTGCTATTTTTTTAAATGTATTCTGAATACCTTTACCTTTATATTTTTATTCTTTTTAAATGCTCTAATTGATCAAATTGTTACTTGGTCACCTGCAAAGAGTTAAGTCAGAGTAAAATCAAACTAACAGAAAAACCTAGGATATATAGTGTTTATAAGTAAATATATTGATATCTCCAATCACTCATCAGTCCCTAGTCCAAGAAAAGCTCTAATTATCAGTTTTTCACAGATGGAACCACCCTTCCTTTTTGGCGTATTATACCTGAATGAATAAGCATCCTGCCTTGGAAACAATGCTGTAAAATAAACAGAAATAATGATGTAATTTGCCTTCTGTCCTCAAAACCAATACTTACTAGGATCTGGAAACATCGAGTAGCCAAAAAGTTTTTAAAATGTGGTCTTGGTATGAGTTTGAGTAAGAAAAGTGTGTGTATTTGAGCAAACAAATACAAAGCCAAGTTCTGACATGTCACAATGAGTAGTTTGTCAGTTCCTCTAAGGTTAGGACAAATGGCAGAGTATTTAAGTTTACAGAACAATGAGTTCTGATTAGGCATTAAAATAATGTCTTGATTATAAAGATTGTTGAATAGCAACTGAGGTGGGAAGGAAACCACAGAGTCTGCTTTATAAAATCATCTCATCCAAAGGCATAAATGTGAAGTAAGTGAAATCTATCTGTATTTCATACATATACTTCCTATTTTAGACGTTAAGTTTCTATCTCCAACCCTTTGTGTTTCTCCATAGCTCCCCCAGGCTCTATCAGATCCCACCGCACAGTGTACAGCTAACCTGCCCTGAGAGAATGCATGTCCCCTGATCTGTTTTTTGCCCTTGCCCAAGTTTAACACTTTTTGAGCCATTCCGTATGATTACTCTCCAATTAGAGTGAGTTCATCACAAAAATCATGCAAGAAAAAAATATGCTAATGTTAATTGCAACATATATTTTTTTGACGACTGAACTATGGAAAGAAAACAAAAAACTTATTTCCTTCGTTAAGTGTTCAAGTCTTACTTTAGATACTTTGATTGTTATAAAATCCTGTTGCCTGGTTTAAATTATTCCTAAACTGCAGACTCAGTTATGAATGAGATGTTGCATATATGCAGGTTTGAATTTCTAAAACAACAAACTATGAACAATATGATGCTTTCTACCAATTGATGAAATTGAAGCCTAAATTCAGCATTTTTAATGTATTCTCTGGGCCTATAACAGGATTTGAGATTTGATAAAATACACATGTGTTAGCGGAGAAAAAAATAGCAAAATAATTGGCCAAATCTTAAGTTATTTTGCTTTATTGGGTGATATTGTACAAAAAAGTTATAGCTTTTATTTGTGGAATTAGCAAATGGCCAAAAGTGGTCCAAATTTTGTAACAGCAGACAAGTTCAATTTGTTAGCCAAACCCAAAAAATTATTACCTAATGAGAATTTTAATAGAAAAAATATAAAGAAAAAAATAATACATAAAGAAGCAGGGGGACTTTTATGACAGAAACATAAACTATAACTTATTATTTCATTTTACTCTTCAAAGGACGTCAGTGAATAAAAGTAGATAGTTACTTGCATGTCACAGCTTCAGGCAAACCCCATTGATTGGAATCTTAGTTCCTGCTGTGGAATAAAAACCTCAAGTAGGGTTTTTAAGGATGCAGAGTCATTGGTTTTCACATATTAACGAACTGCTAAGAAGGTGCACCATCATCTAACATCAACATAAAGCATTCATGCATAACCAGAGAGGCAATGCATAAAGTCTAAAATTCTTCTAGTTAGTGCAAACAAACAAGCAAACATGGAAGCAAAATCAAAATTAAATCTGTGATCTCCATGTTAGCTTCTGCCTCTCTCTTTTCTCCTTACTGTATATAGCTGTGAATTCTGCTTGGGTGTTTGTTACTCTCCTCACAGCTCTTCTGTTCTCTTCTCATAATCTAGTCCAGAGTGCCTGACCTCTAAGGCAAACTAGAGCAGCACTCCAGTTCTGAGTGTCAGCCTTGGGGGATGTTTAGCTAATAGATGTGTTTTATTGGGGGGATTTAGCAGTACACTGTCCAATCCAGATTTTCTCTCTGCAAGAGCTAGTGATCCAAGGGTTAACATTTCCATCTTTCTTTTCCAAGCTTAGACATCTGTTTCTCACCATTCTCCTAACCTCTGATAGAGATAGAGATTTTTCACCAGGGCTGAAGTTTCAATCTCCCAGTAACCTCCCAGGCTGAACAGAGGGATTCTTCTTATCATGTGTGGCCACAGAATCTAGAGAGAAGTGAGAAAGAAGAGAGAGAGGAATCAAATGGCTGTGGGGAACCTACTCTTTTCCAGAAATGGACCCGGGCTCTTTACATGGCTCCCACTCAAAGCAACACTGTAAATTATGATTATTATTCCCACTTTCCAGTTTAAGAAACTGAAATTCAAAAATAAAGTTTGCATACTTTATTTGGATAAACTGCCAATTGGAAAACAGGGTTTTTATACCTGGATCTGCCACTGGGTGACTTCGGTTAGCTCACTCAACTTCCTTAGTCCTCTACAGCCACATCTGTAAAATACTGTTATTGTATTGGGCTGATCTCTGACACTTCATAGCTCTCAAATTCTGTGAAATTATGATAGAATTACTTCTGTGATCAAGAGTGTTAAATCTTGATGATGGGTAATGGGACTTCATCATTTTATTCTCTTTACTTTTTTTATACAATTAAAATTTGTCATAAGAAAACATTTTTTGTTAAACCTTTTATTATCTGAGGAACAACATACCGGCTGCTTTTCACTATACACATAAACTAGTGATAATTTGGAAATTATCTTATCTGCATATTTATTTTTTACTTGAAATAGATACGCAAAATCTGCTACTAGTGGTAATCAAATTTTTCCATCTGTTCCACATTTTCTCATACAACATCTTTGTGTAATAAAATCAAACAGGCTATATTCTTTTCCACTTAAAAATAGTCCCAATTTTATTTGACCTTAATATTTGCAGTTTCCCTTGAGGGGATAAGCAAGCAAGCATTTAATCCCTGTGAGAGCCCACTCTGGTATAACTAAACCATGTGTTTTATTCACATTTCTGCCGGGCCTTGCCCAAATTCCTTTGTTTAAGGGATCTCTAACTGGACAAGAGCTCTGTGTTCCGGCAGACACTTCAACCTGGGTATGGCTGAGTTGAGAGTTTGAGTCACTGACAGCTTGAAAATTCATGCTTTAAACTGCACCATTTCTGCTGGGGTATGCAATGTTCACCAAAAATGAGAAAGTTAATTGAATGACAAACAATTTCCCACATTACTAAGGTGCTACAAACAATGCAATACTCTCTTTTGAAATATCAGAGTTATGAACAATAACAATTATTCCACTTAAATATTATTCATTCAAATATGGAAAGCTGGAATGATTGCAATATAAAGAACTTGCAAAACTCAGTCAGATGTTTATCATGGGTGATTTTATTCTTTTTTTGTAGTTCAAAGTCACTGAACCAATGCAGGAGGAAATGAATGTTACTTTTTTATACAATTAAAATTTGTCATAAGAAAACATTTTTTGTTAAACCTTCTATTATCTGAGGAACAACATACCGGCTGCTTTTCACTAATACACGTAAACTAGTGATGATTTGGAAATTATCTTCATTATCTGAATATTTATTTTTTACATTATTTAGTTTTAAAATGCTTCCTTTAAGTTTTCATGTAGTTATTAAACTCTACCCCCTATAAGCTCAGAAAAGAACAGGGATTCTTACCAGGAATATTTTTCTTCTGGAATGGCAATTTTCCTGCACTCTTTGAAATTCAATGTGAGGCATAAGACATTTGACTGGTGAGAAACCCTATATGAAATGTAAATTAAAGAGTACTGCGTTAGAGTGTCTTAAAAAATTTGTAATCTCAAGCCAATTTAAAATTTATGGGTCAGCTGGGCTCAGTGACTCAGCCTGTAATCCCGCACTTTGGGAGGCTGAGGTGAGTGGATTGCCTGAGTCCGCGGGTTCGAGACCCGCCTGGGCAACTTGGTGAGACCTCATCTCTACAATAAATCAAAAAATTAGCCGGGCATGGTAGCGCACACCTGTAGTTCCAGCTACTTGGAAGGCTGAGGCGGAAGGATCGCCAGGGCCCAGCAGGTCGAGGCTGCGGTGACCGGGAGCGGCCACTGCACTCCAGTCTGGGCGACGGAGTGAGACTCCAACTCAAAAATAAATAAATAAATAAAATAAAATTAATGGGTTATTTCTGATTGAGAAATAATTGCATATGAGAGTCCAGATATATGATTTTTTTAAAAATTGTAGAATCTAGTCACTCAAAATCCCACCTAGAAACTTAAGATTAAACAAAGAGATGGAAAACAACAGGCTCATTGCACAGCTGTTTGGTTGGCAACAGCTCCCTTCAACAGCAAATGTAAAACACACATCTTTGGACATGAAAAAAAAATTAGAAATACTCTATTGTATAAGCAAGTGAATAGCTTTGAGAACGGGGAAATATTTGATTGCATAAGACAGAAAATAATGACAAGCAAAGATCATTTTCTAAGAAAGGGCAGAGATGGGCATATGGTACTTCCAAGCAGTTTCTCCAAATATTCTCATTTCATCAAAACAGAGAACAGAAACAGTCTCTAGTCAATATTTGAGAGAAAAATTACAGATATGAGCAGTGTTTTAATGAGGAAGAGTTTTGATTTTAAAAAATTACCCAAACAATAGTATCTTGGAGATGAGAGCATTTTTATAATTACTTCTTTTCCTTTTTCCAAGCCATTCTACATGAAGAAGTTCAAATGACCAACTCTAAACAAAAAGAAGGATGAAAGAGCTGATCCCAAATACAGGAATTAAAAACTGGGGACAGAGGCTCAACTCAATTCCCAGTGACATGAACAATGGAGTCAGTAAATGTAGCCCCAAATTCATGTTTAAAACCAATTTATAAAATGCTGCAAACATCATAATGTTACCACTTTTGTTCATTTCCCTCTCAAGACTAGCACCAAGGTACTCCAATTGTAAAAGGCCCTTCTTTTGGCTATTTTAATGAAACAGCCTCCCACCTCAGTCACCATTCTTTCCATCCTTCTTCATTTGCTTGTCCTCCATCCAGGAGGTCTGTGTGTATGCCGTGTCCTGAGAGCTACCACACCCTGTGCCCTCCTGTTAGTTTAGCCAATGGGAAGTGGCAGCAAGTGTTAGGAGGGTAGAAAACAAGTTTGGGGTATATATGTATTCGCTCGGGTCTCCCCCTGCTGGATTGCTAGGAGTTGACTCCAACTCCATGGATGGGCATGTCTTCTGCCAGGTGGTCCTCTCCTCATACAGCTATTCTCTCTGATTTTAGTAAAGTTTCCCCTCCTCTCACCCTTTCTCCTCTACCTCCTGCAAAATATAGCAGTCCAAAAGTAACACCACATGCCTGGGTGAATTGAAAAAATTATTTCCCCAACGAAAGATTTTTAAGATGCAAGGAAGTTGATTCACATCACATGTTCATCTAATTGGCTTATCTGACTGGTGCACAAGCTTGATAAGTCTTAGAGAATGACTGAGTTATCTCAAACATAATCTGCAATTCCACTACAGTCCCCAAAAGCTAATATGCAGCTCTTGACTTAGCCATTATGAAAACAAAAAACAAACCAAGAAAAAACTCTTTCAAAGAAACTCAGAAGCAGTTAGCTTCATAGAGACAAAAGTGTGTCTTTACCTTTTGCCTCAGAGCAAGGTCGACTCCCCTGCCCACTGTCATAATTGAATCCTTAATAGTCTTTATATGCCATAGAATATTATACTGGCTTGTTCATTACATTAATGATATTATACTAAATGTATCTGGTGATCAGGAATAAAGATCTCTAACTACCTTAGTAGGACCCATGCATATCAGAGGATGGAAGTTAGACCCTGTGATGTTTCAGAGATTTGTCAAGTTGGTTAAGTTTCTAAGAATCTAGCAGTCTAGGAAATGTCAGCGTATTGCTTTGAAAGTGAGGGAAATTTGCTACACTTTTTATCACCTACCACAAAGAAAGAGCTTGGCAGAGCTTTCTGGACTTTAGAACAAAATATATCAGGTTTCAGTTGTCAGTTTGGAGTGGGTTCCGCATCAAGAAAAGGTTTTGCAGCAGGTCCAGGCTGTGATTTACATAAATCCTGCAGACACTTGGACCTTATGATCCAACAAATCCTGTGGAGTTAGAAGATTTTGCTATAGCTAACGAGGGACAAACAGACCTAGAAAGCTGGAGGACAGGGGGACTCAGGTTCTTATTCCTTCAGCTACCTTCTGCCTCTTTTAGCTGCCTGTACTGAAATACTTTACTCCTCTTATGCATGTCTCTCCACGTTCTTAAAACTGCTCCCTGCCTCACCAGTTTAGGCCTAGGAATGGCAATGGCTCCACAGTACTGCACCATTACTTGATGATGTTTCTCTGCCATTTTGAAGTCTCTTGATTAATTCCTTCTGTTTGAAAGTGACATGTCTTTCCTGGGCCTGCTTGTTTTCAGCTAGAAAATAAAGAATCTGATGAAACAGGGTCCTAGTCTACAGAATAGACTAGAAACTTTTAGAGATTTAGTGGTAATAACATCACAGTAAGGTTAAAAAAATAAATAAAAGAGCTGTGAAGATAAATTGAGATATTAAATGTAAAACCCAGTGTTCAATTTATGTCATTTTTTCCTTCCTTGGCCTCTTTTCTTCACCTACCTTGTCACTTTCAGTTGCCATAACAACTATTCTTCAGTGGCACCTAGTTTTTGAATGATGTACTTCACACAGCCTCAGTCACTCCCATAGCACCTCTGTACTTCTACCACCAACCACACTTCCTCTGCTTCTCTTTTTATTTGTTTCCTGCTCTAATATTTCTTTCAATCCACCATATTAAAGTAGGCTGAGATTAAGGAATCCCTTCCAATGTTTATGGTTATTATAGCAGTATTTAATGTACTAGGTCAGATCATATATTCTTTTTTAGATTTAACCCACCTGTTTATGATTCATCAGCCTCTTTATATATAGGCTTACCCAAATATGGGATAATTGTGTTTTCTTATAATTATGTGACAGCTCCCTATGTCATTTTTCTGCCATTGTTTGAAATTCCTTGGAATTAAACTTCTGTTACAGACTATTTTTTTTAAAAAAGGATGGCAAACTTTGCAGACTCTTACAAGTTCAACAAATATTTATTGAGTGCCTACTTGATACCAGAAAGATAATAGTGTAACTCTGCCTTTAAGGAATGTGTTGTCCGATTGGGAGCTTCCGGATTATCTTCTCCCCAGAGTAGAAATCCTTAGCTCAAGACATTGCATCCTATTTGTCTGAAGGTGGGTAAAGTTCCTAACTCCCTTCCACACCAGGGAAAGCTCTGTATCATATTAACTCAGACTTGAGATCAAAAAGGCTTGCATTCAGACTCTGACTCCTCAAACTCCCAGCTAGCCACATACTATCCAGGGAATTTTTTAAATTGAATTACTTGATCTTTTCTTCCAGGGTTGTTTTGAGATTTAAGTGTAATTATCTGTGTAAATCACCTAGTACAATACCTGGCACATAGTAGCCACTCACTAAATGACTGCTTAAAAAGAAGTCTACAGAAATGCATTTGGGATGAGGAGAAGGCTGAAGGCAGAGACAGAGGTCATTGTGGTTCCCAAGCATAGATATTTTATAATTCAACTTATCCAACGCTTTTATTTCTGTATTTTAAGTAGGCTTATCTGTATGTTGCCTTTTTAATTTTATTTTATTTTTATTTTCTGAGTTGGAGTCTCACTCTGTTGCCCAGACTAGAGTGCAGTGGCACACTCACGGCCACCCCAGCATCGACCTGCTGGGCTCTGGTGATCCTTCTGCCTCAGCCAGCCAAGTAGCCGGAACTACAGGTGTATGCTACCACACCTGACTAATTTTTTATTTATTGTAGAGATGAGGTCTCACCAAGTTGCCCAGGCTAGTCTCATACCCATGGGCTCAGGAGACCCACTCGCCTCGGCCTCCCAAAGTGCTGGGATTACAGGTTGAGCCACTGAGCCCGGCCTGTCTGTTGCCTTTTTAAGACTCCCTTCAAATGCCAGATGTTTAGCTTTTAATTCAAGCTAAACATGAATTAGGTACCAGCCAAGAAATTACTCACCTGTCACCATGCATGCAAAAATCAGAATCTTCTAATACAAATATTTGCATTGAAGGTACAAGCTTCAAACCAAGTTTCTTTTTCCTATAGCCTTCAGCCTAGATGGTTTATTCCATTCCTCTTGTTTTTTTTTTTTAAATATATTATCTAATGGATAATACTTAAAGTAATATGTGATAACTTTTTGCCAAGTTATTATCACCACTTATTTTATAAAAGTTCATGTATGTCTTCTCTTCCTATGATTTTTAGACACTAAAATGACCTTGATTACAAGAAAAAAATGCCTATTTAATCATTGCAGTTCACACTTTTTAAATAGTAATACAAATACCACTCTTTATTTCAAGATTGATGTAGCCCACCCTGCCATGCCCAGTGCAATTCTTTCTAGTGTCATATCAAATATACTGTTGGAAGAAACATTATTCTGGGATCTGCAGACATGATACTTCTGCCAGTACTGTCGATGGGTGTAATGGTGACTTTGGGCAAGTCACTCTGTAGCATGAGGATAAAGGGACTCATTCATGGTGACTCTTCCCTTTCTGGAGACCTACATCATATACCAGACCCTTCTCCCATGTTTCTCTAGGTAGGTATATAGCATGTCTATCTACACTTACCATGCCTACACTTAGTCCACAGAATATTGGCTTGATTTATTTTGACCAAAGAAAATAAAAGGCTGTTTCTGACACAAGAAGAATTTAATAACACTGTCATCCAAATACGCTGAATGACTAATTAAGAATATTCTTTTTGATTCAGCGACAACCGTCATGATATAACAGACTCCAAGCAGAAAGCAAATAACATTTCCCAAAAAGCTATCTTGAAAATGATTTTAGTATTGCTCACTGGATGTTTGAATACAACTAGGAATTTATCTTTCATCTTTGGTGGAAACCCAAATATACACCAAACTAGAAAAGTAATGGCAATAAAACAAGAGACCTTTGTAATGAAGTCCAGTGAAAGAAAATAAAGACATTCTCTAAAAAACAAGCTTCTAACAATGGTTGCTTTGAATTCACTGCTATTAATGTTTCTACACAGGGTAGGCATCCACCTTTATACAAAACTGGCAGTGTTAAAAATCCTAGAAAACTCTTTTAGCAGTATAAAAGCATGTCTGTTCCATGTATAAAATGCTTTGTCCCTGGTGAGGTTGAGCTAATAACACTGTTAAGAGCATAGAGTTGGCAAAGAGACATCACCTGTCTGGCCATTACATCCCAAGGGGGGAGGAAGGCAGACATACTTTTTTAATTTTTACTTCAATTACTGCTTATCTACAACTGAGAAAAACGTGAGTTCACCTGAGAATAGAGCTTAGGTTTATTGCATATCCATATCTATCAAAAACCCTTATTAGGGGAACTGTCTTAGACATAAGTGCTATTATAAAACACACTATGATGACAAATAATGTTAACTAGTGACTGATGAAAAGTGATGCAATCAACGTCAAAGAGCAAAAACAATACTCGTTTGGGAATCTGCATTTGTTTTTAGAAGCAAGAAGGATCACATAAAATGTAAATCTTCAAGGAAACAGTTCAGATTTGTCAGTTCCAAGTAAAAAAATAACTTTCAGAACTCCTTGCCCATGTGATTTCAGGAAATATTCAGAGAAGAAGAAATGCCCAGGCATTACCAGGTGTGAATGAAATCAAAGTTTATAAGGCAGCATGTATGAATGACTTATCATTAAGGTAAAAAGAAGTTTAAATTTTTTTAATTAAATTAAAATTATATTATAATTAATTAAATGATATAATTAATTACATTAAAAGAAAATAAAATTTTAAATAAATCAATTATGTTTTTAAAAAACATGATCATGTATGAAGACTCTCCTAAGCATGTGTTTTTCACTTTCTTCCCTGAGTGATTCATATGTAAATATATTTTAGAGTTATTTTGATAAAATTAGAAAAAACACAAATTGTTGACTAGATATAGAGGATTGTCCAATAATTACTGCTGACTAATATTAGTCTAGCTTTTATGAGGTACCCTCGAGATTCCCACAGAGTATACTTAATCAATGTTGGAAATGGTGCAGTTGGTAAGAAATCAGACATAAAAGTTCTTCATTCTTTAAAGAACATTCTTAGAACTTCACAACAGACAAAAGGTGGAAATAACCAAGATGTCTATCAGCAGATGAATGAATAAACAAAATATGACATATATATACAATGAAATATTCCTCAATCATAAAAATGAAGTATTCACACATGCTACAGTGTGGATAAACCTTGAAAACAACATGCTAAGAGACCAAATACAAAAAATTACATATTGCATAATTCTATCTACACAAAATATCCTGACTAGGTCAATCCACAGAGAAACAGAGAATTGACAGTGGCCAGATTATGAGGAGAAGGGGGAATGGGAACTGACTGCTTAATGGATATGGAATTTTCATCTGAGTAATGAATATGTTCTGAAACTGGATAGAGGTGATGGTTACACATTTCAAATGTACTAGATACCCCGAATTGTACTCTTCAAAATTGTTAATTTTACATTATGTGAATTTCACCTCAATGTTTTAAAAAAGGTATGATGATTAGGATGGTTTAGTATTACTGGATAAAAAATAAACAGCCCCATGAGAAAATAGAAAACCTAGAAATGAAAGCTATGTATTTATGAAAAACACTTTGCTTCTATGATTATGTAATATATTTGTAAATAAAATTAAAATTTGAAATTAATTTGCAGTCAGTATTGTCATGTCAGATGTCACAAAAAGAAGAAATTAAGTAATTTAAATATAAAATTGAACCATTGACTTGAAACAGAATATCCTACATCCCCAAGATTTTTATTAAGTATTAGTGAGGTAAGCATGAGTATATAGTACAATGTTTTTTGAATGAGAATTACATATTTATAAGTTCCTTAAATTTATTGAGGGTCAGAGAGGTGAGTTGATGAGTCAGTTATTAATAGCTGGCAATTATCTATGATAAAGGAGTTATAACAAATAACCTGAATAAGTTGATAATCCAAAAAGATTCCATTTTTGTTTTGAAAATTGTTATGACTATTTCCAGGATCTTTATCCTTATGCTCAAATGAAATTTCATTGCTTTATCATAAGATAACTCAGATCTTAGGTTGAAAGCAGGAGAAAAACAAACAACTTAGAGAAGGAAATTTACCATTATACATCAAAGAAATGCCTGTAATTATTTGATTTGTGCAGGCCATTCCTTTGCCATAGCACTAACTATGCACACATCCTTTTAATTCTAATTTAATTCTAATTCTAATTTAATTCTAATTTAAATGTTTTGATTAGTCTGTAAGCCAGTGATGCCAAAGTTTCTCTTCCTCTTTGTCTGCTTCAGAGTAAAGTTTACCTCTTCTTTACTTATACAATAAATAACTATTGATTGCTAACTATAACACAGACATTGTTCTATATAACAGGTATATAGTAGTGAGATGACATTAAAATTCTAGCCCTCATGGAGTTTACTTCCAAGGGAAATGGCTGCCCATGTAGTCAATGACCATTATTCATAAGAATGTTAACAGCAGAAACCTTGCACCCTATAGACTGAGGGTATTCAGTGCCGAGGCAAGTTTATAACATACTAATATTCTGATTCAGAGTCTAAGGACCTGTTTTTAGGTCACAGCACCATAATTATAAGCCATGAGATAGAGGGTTTTTTATCCTATCAGAGCCTCCATTTCTATATTCATTTAATGTTAAAGACTGCTAATACTAATTTAGCATTAACAAGACTAAATTCACAAGATTGTCCTAAGGATTAAACTAGATGATACATATGAAAAAATAATTTACAAATTTTAAAGTTATATATAATTACATAATATAATTTCTCTCTCTCACTCGATATATATATATATATATATATATATATATATATATATACCTTCAATCTATTTATATATCCATATCAGAATTGTCATATTGCTTTAGGGACCATTGTACATCCCCAGTGCTTCTCATGGTACCTAGTAAATGGAATTCACTCACTGAAGTTTGAATGGGTTAATTAATGAAACATTCATGCACAAGTACTCAAATTATATAAATTTTATCTCTAAATTTTCAGTGTTACCTTCCTTACCTATACAGTCCTACAATCCTACAATTAAATTTTCAAAAACAGCTGAGGGGAGGGGACTTTTAAACTATCAGTCAGATTTTCTGGATTAAGATGACTGATGTGAGGCAGGTAGAGTGAGTTTTTCTTATAGAGTAAACCAAGATAGAGTTTCCTTAAAACCCAGAAAGGAATGGTTTCAGCAGCATGCCCCATGAGTCTCCAAAGGAGTGATAACAACCACTTAGAGCAAAAAAGAAAAAAATCCACTGACCTGGGCTGAAACTGTCTGGGCACTTGCCTTCACCACCACAGTTCACCAAAGCCTCCAGACACAGTGGGCAAGGTGAGTGATAGGGATTCAGGAGTTGTTCTCCTGTTGCAAATGTGCAGGGCTCCCTGAGCTTTGTGGGACCCCAGCACCTCACAGGAAATTGCCTGACCCACATTCATGCTCTGCCATGGAGTGGTGCAGGAAAAAAGACTTAAGCAGTAACAACTGCCATTTCTCAGCTTTCTCACCATTTCAGTAGTCCTTGCAAGGTGGAGTGGCTGCTTTCCAGCCAGCTTGGGAAAGAAAGGGATCCAAGAACAAACTCTGCAGCTATACAAAGTCTGGCTGGGTGGGTTGCCTGAAGACACCTGAGGCCCTGAGGCAGGTTGCATGTAGACATGAAGATGGAAGATTGGCTGAGGTCAAGGTGGGAGCCCGGTGGAAAGGGTTTCCATAGCAACCTCTCAGACCCCTTGTGAACTCTTTCAGGTCTGCCCTGCACAAGTGTTACCCCGGTGGCCTGGAACTACCTCCTAATCCCCACTGGGGCAGCTAGGAGTGCACACCTGTGGGGTGCTTCAGCTCCTTTTTCTGCACTACCCCAGAAGACTCAAAACAGGCAGAAAACTTGGGAAATGCCCTTATCCCAGGCTGGCAGGGCACACTTTCTTGGTGCAACACTCACCAAAGAGAAACCCTACAGGCCACCATCATAGCTGACTTTCACTCACAAGTGCCACCTGCTGGTCGGAGGCCAACAGTGCAGCCAACTGCATCAGATAGAATACCTCAGCTTTGAGGAAGGCCAAATATCAGCTAATACCACTTTCCAACCCACTCCAGTCACACAGGTAAACAGCACAGGGCTGTCACATCTGGCAAATGAGAAACTCACCACATCAAAGCTATATATAACCAGGGAACCTTACAGTATATCAGCCCCCTGCCAACCTCAAATAAGAAGAAATCATTTACCCAAATGAGAAGTAACCAGAGAAATAATTCTGATAATATGACAAAACAGACTTTTCCAACACCCTCAAAAGATCACATCAACTTTTCAGCAACAGACCCCAACCAAAATGAAATTTTTGAAATTCCAGACATGGAATTCAAAAGGTTGATGATGAAATTGGTCAATGAACTTCAGAAGAGAATTGAAAACAAACATAAAGAAATTTTTTAAACTATTCAAGATATGGATGAAAAATTATTCAAAGATATAGACACCTTTTTAAAAAAAAAAGCTGAAATTCTGGAAATCTTAAAAGAAGCACTTAGGGAAGTATAAAACACATTGGAACGCTTTAACAGAAGACTAGAACAAGCAGAAGAAAGGATCTCAGAATCTGAAGACAAGACTTTAGAATTAACTCAATCAGACAACAATAAAGAAAAAAGAATCAAGAGAACAAAGTCTCCAAGAAATGTGGGCTTATGAAAATATCTAAACCTATGAATCATAGGTGCTCCTGAGGAAGAAGAGAAAGCAGCAGATTTGGAAATCCTGTTTGAGGGAATAACAGAAGAAAACTTCACTTACCTTGCCAGAGATCTAAACATTCAGATACAAGAAGCTCAAAGAACCCCAAGAAGATTTATTGCACAAAGGTCTTCCCCAAGGTATAGAATCATCCAGTTATGCACAGTTAATGTGGAAGAAAGAATTTTAAGAGAAGTGAGAAAAAGCATATACTTACAGAGGTAAAGCTATTGGACTAACTGCAACATCTCAGAAGAAACTCCATAAGCCAGAGAAATTGGGGCTCCATCTTCAATCTCCTCAAACAGAATAACTGTAAGTCAAGCATTTTCTATCCCACAAGACTAAGTTTCATAAATGAAGAAGAAATTAAGTTCTTCACAGACAAGCAAACACTGAGGGAATTTGTCACCTCTAGACCATCTCTACAAGAAATATTTTTTAAAGTTCTAAATATTGAAACAAACAAAAGGTCAAAACACACCAATAGAAAAATTCTGGAAATCATAAATTTCATAGGCTTTATGGGGTACCAACACAACAGAGAAAATGAATAAACAAAACAACCAGTATGATGAGTAGAATAGCACCTTTTATATCATTATTAACGCAAAACATAAATGGTGTCAATGCCCCACTAAAAAGATATAGATTAGCAGAATACATTTAAAAATCTCAACTCAAATTTCTGCTGCCTTCAAGACACCCACTTAATTCACAAACATTCTTATAGACTCAAGATAAAAGAGTAGAGAAAAATATTCAATGCAAATGAAAACCAAAAATGAGCAGGAATAACCATTCTCATATCAGATAAAACAGACTTTAAATTAACAACAGTAAAAAAAGACAAAGGGGGCTATTATATAATGATAAAGGAATCAATCTAAAGAGAAAAGATAACAATAGGAGAAAATATAACAATTTTAAATACATATAACCTAACACCAGATCCCTCAGCTTTATTTAAAAAAAAAAATTCTGCTAGACCTAAGAAAAGAGATAAACAGCAATACAATAATAGTGGGAGACTTTAATATTCCACTGACAGCAATAGACCAATCTTCAAGGTGAAAGTCAACAAAGAAACAGTGGAGTTAAACAGGACTCTAGAGGAAATGAAATGTAACAAACATCTACAGAATATTCCATCATAAAACTACTAGTATACATGTTTCTCATCAGTACACAGAATATTCTCCAAGATAGAACATATGAGAGGCCACAAATCAAGTTTCAATAAATTTTCAAATATCAAAATTATATCAAACAGCATCTTAGATCACAGTGGAATAAAAGTAGAAATTAACTCCAAGAAGAACATGCAAAACTAAACAAAAACATGGAAGTTAAACAATCTACTTCTAAATAATCCCTGGGTCAATGAAGAAATAAAGATAGAAATTTTAAAATTTCTTGAAACCAGTTGCAACAATTATACAAGTTATCAAAACCTCTGGGACACAGCCAAAGCCAGTATCATTCTGATATAAAACCAGGAAAATATACAACAACAACAAAAAGAAAACTGCAGACCAGTATCCCTTATGAACAATGATGTAAAAATCCTTAACAAAATATTAGCAAACTGAATTCAAAAGCCATTAAAAAAAAAAAAGAATGCATCATGACAAGGTGGATTTTATCCCAGGGATGCAAAGGTAGTTCAATATACACAAATCAATAAACATGATCTACTACATAAACAGAATTAAAAACAAAAATCATATAATCATTTTAATAGACGCAGAAAAAGCATTTAACCAAAACCTAGCATCCCTTCATGATAAAAATCCTCAGCAAAATAGGCATAGAGGGAACATTCCTCCAAATAATAAAAGCTATATACAACAAACCCACAGCCAATGTCATTCTGAACGGAGGAAAGTTGAACACATTCCCCCTTATAACTGAAACAAGGCAAGGATGTCCACTTTCACCACTCCTATTCAACCTAGTACTGGAATTCCTAGCCAGAGCAATCAGGCGAAAAAAAGAAATAAAATGCATTCATATTGGAAAAGAAGAAATCAAACTATATCTATATGCCAACAATATGCTCTTACACCTATAGAATCCTAAAGACTCCTCCAAAAGATTTCTGGGTTTGATAAATGAATTTGGTAAAGTTTCAGGATACAAAATCAACATACACAAATCCATAGCACTGTTATACAGCAATAGCGACCAAACTGAGAATCAAATCAAGAACCCAATTCCATTTAAAATAGCACCCAAAAAGCTAAAATACTTCGGAATAATTTTTACCAAGGAGGTGAAAGATCTCTACAAGGAGAAATACAAAACTCTGATGATATAAATTATAGAGGACACAAACAAATGGAGAATCATCTCTTGCTCATGGATTGGAAGAACTGACATTATTAAGATGACCATATTACCCAAAATAATCTACAGAGTCAATGCAATTCCTATCAAATTACCAATTTCATTTTTCACAGAATTAAAAATAAAACCAAACCTAAAATTCATATGGAACAACTACAACAAAAAAAGCCAGAATAGCCAAAGCAATTCTAAGCAAAAAGAAAACAAAGCTGAAGGCATCACATCACCTGTTTTCAAATTATACTACAAGGCTATAGTAACCAAAACAGCATGGTACTTGTACAAGAGCAGACACATGGACCAATATAACAGAACAGAGAATCCAGAAATAAACCCAAATACCTACAACCAACTGATCTTTGACAAAGCAGACAAAAACATAACACTAGGGGAAGGACACCTTATTCAACAAATGGTGCTAGGAAAATCGAGCTATAATACACACAGAAAAATGAAATGGATCCTTATCTCTCCCCATATACAAAAATTAACTCAAGATGAATTAAAAACTTAAATGTCAGACCTGAAAATATAAAAATTCTAGAAGAAAATCTAGGCAAAACTCTTATCAGCCTAGACAAAGAATTTATGGTTAAAACTCCAAAAGCCAATGTATCTAAAACAAAAATAAATAAACAAGATTTGATTAAACTAAAAAGCTTCTGCACAGCAAAAGAAATAATTAACAGAGCAAATAAACAACCTATGGAATGGGAGAAGATATTTGCAAACTATACATCTGACAACGGACTAATATTCAGAATCTACAAATAATTCAGACAAATCAGCAAGAAAAAACCAAATAACCCCATTAAAAAGTGGGCAAATGACATGAACAGACATCTCTCAAGAGAAGATATACAAATGCTCGACAAACATATGAAAAATTGCTCAATATCAGTCATCACCAGGGAAAGCAAACTAAAACCACAATGAGACATCCCCTTACGTCAGTCAGAATGGTCATTATTTAAAATTTTAAAATACATTTGGGTGGTGAGGACGTGGAGAAAAGGGAACACTTGCACACTATTGGTGGGAGTGTAAATTAGTACACCCTCTATGGGAAGCGGTATGGGAATTACTCAAAGAACTAAAAGTAGATCTACTATTTGATTCAGCAACCCCACCACTCGGTGTCTACCCTAAGGAAGAGGGGTCATTATATAACAAAGACGCACACGCATGTTCATCGCAGCACAATTCACAATTGCACAGATATGGAATCAACCTAAATGCCCACCAGCTGATCAGTGGATAATGAAAATGTGATATATATACACCGTGGAATACTATGCAGCCATTAAAAAGAACAAAGCCATGTCCTTTGAAGTAACATGGATGGAAATGGAGATCATCATCCTGTGTAAACTGACTCAGAAACAGAAAACCAAACACTGCATGTTCTCACTCATATGTGGGAACTAAACATTCACAAAAATGGAAAAAATAGACACTGGAAACATCAATAATGGGGGAGGGAGAAGAGGGGCTAGGGCTCAGAAACTACCTACAGGGCACAATGTTCACTATCTGGGGAATAGACCACCTGAGACCCAATCTCCACTACAACACAATATGTCTGTAACAAATACACATGTTTCCCCCAAAATCTTAAATTTTAAAAAAATGATTTACATGGTCAAATATATGCTATGCTTATTTTACCACCAAAATTTAAGTAATTAAAAAGTAAAATAAAAAACAAACAAAAACATGTCATCTCACTTTGTCACCCAGGCTGGAGTGCAGTGGCAGGATCACAGCTCACAGCAGGCTTGTATGTAAGATTAGCCAATGTACTCTTGAAGGAAAATAAGATAAGATGAGCTTTGCTTTATTGAATATCAAAATTTATTATAAAGCTGCAATAATTAAGGCAGTGTGGTATTGGCACAAGGATAGAAAAGCAGATCAATGTCACAGAATAGAGAGATTATAAATATATTCCCTTGATTTATGCCAAAGTGGCTTTACAGCACAATTGGTGAAAGAATAGCCTTTTCCATAGATAGAAATAGTTTAATTGAATATTCATCTGGAAAAAATTGAATCTGGACTCCTACCATTCACAAGAAACAATTCTAGACAAAGTATTGATCTAAATGTGAAAAGCAAAGGAATGCAATTTGATGAGATACTAAAAGATTATATATTCTCAACCTTGAGTTAGGTGAAATTTAATAAATATGAAGCCAAAAGTCCTAACAGTAAGAGGGAGAATGATCAATTAAGCCACTTTGATACATAAAAATTGTATTCATTATAAGATGACACTAGGAAAGTTTAAAAAAACAAGTCGCAGAATGAAGAATTAGCAAATATATCTCCACACATATAACAGATAAAGTGCTTGTATGCAAGATAAATAAAATACAAGTACAAAAATCAATAAGATAAAAAACAACCCAAAAGAAAATGTGAAAAAGTGTGGAATAGAACTAGTTATTAGAAAAAAATCACAAGATAATACTGCATACTTACTAGAATAGCTAAAATCAAAGGACTTTCAGTACCAAGAGATGGAAAAAATGTAGAATTCTCATACACTGTTAGTTAATATTTTAATTGATGTAAATAATTTGGAAGTCTATTAGGCAGTATTCATTCAGATTAAACACATACATACCCTATACACCGCAATTCCACTACTCAGATAATTTCTAATATAATTGCTTGCACTAGTATCTCAGGAAGCATACAGAAGAATTTTCATAGCAGCATTATTCATACAAGTAAAAAACTGGAAACAAACCCACTTTTCATCAACAGTGAAATGGATAGATACATTGTGGAACCTTTGTCCGGTGTAACAAAAAACAGCAATGACAGAGAATGAAATACTGCTACTTATAACCACATGGCTGAATTTTAGAGGCATAATGTTGTTAGAAAAAAGTCAGACACACAAAAATATATTTTTATGATTCCATATATATAAATTTCAAATCAGGCCAATCTAAACTGTAGTGAAGAAGGAAAAGGATAGAGCTTGGAAGTGCAAGAGAGAATAGGTATTCTATATTGCTGGTAATTTTCTACTTCTTGCTCTGAGAAGTGAATCATCCATTGTGCTCTATATTTTTATTTTTCATACTTTTGGTAAATAGTGTATATTTTTTTAAAAATTAAAAATATTTTTCTAAAAGAGTTTGACAACTACAAAACACCATAGAAACAGCTTTCTAATTTTATGACTTTTAACTTCAGGCATGCATTAAAGGTAGAATTACTAAGCTCTTAAATAAAACTCTCACTGATGAGGAAAATATTCATGGTTTAGCAGAGAATAAACTATGTCTGACTAGTCTAAGCTATTTAAATTTCCAAAACCACTGAAAAATTTCCACATCAAAGGCTGAAAAAAAAATTCTACCAACATGACTATGGGTTGGAGAAACATTTGTCATGGATAAGAAATTGGCTCAGAACAAAGGGAAAAATAAAGAAAAAGAACAAATTGTACTCTCTGGATTAAAATGTATAAAAATAAAAGTTTTTAAAAGTACCTGTGCAATTTGACATTTTTATAAATAATCTTAATTGGGTAAACAATAGATTATATTTACTTTGGCTAAACTTTGATAAAGGGTAAAAGTTATCTTCCTACTCCCTGATCTTTCTTCAGGAATCTTTCTGTATTGCTCTTATTCTTTATTTACTCATGTTTATTTGTTTCACAAATATTTGTGGGAATTATTACATACAGATACTGTGCTGTGCACTGGAATTTCACTGGTAAATAAGCCAGAAGATGACCTCATTGAATTTGCATTCTTCTAGAGGATTCAGACAATAATCAAGCAAACGGGTAAATGAGCATGATAAGTGTACACTATAAAAACCACACTGAAGAAAATTAAAATGATATGTGATAGAGTATAATTTAATCTAGGGTGAGAGCCACTTCAGAAACCATGGTTAGAAAGGCACAACTTAGGAGGGGAAATTTCAGCTAAAATCTTAGGAATGAAATTTAGTTATTGACTTAATTCAGCAAATACATATCGAGCACCTACTGTGTGATAGGCACCATTCTAGATTCTGGGAAATCAACAAGGAATGAGAAAGACAAAAAATGCAGACTTCATGGCGTTGACATTGAAGTCTGCAGAAGAAAACCTATTATGGTAGTGAAACAATGACTGCAAATACGCTGGACAGGAAAAGTTTGATGAGTTCATTAAGCTGCTAAAGGGCCAGCATGTCAATAACATAGTGAGCAATTGGAAGAGTGGCCTGCAATGGATTTGTGGAATGCCTTTCACCTTGTAGGTCATGGAAAGAAGTCTGCCTTTTATTCTTTGTATAATTAGAAGCCATCAAAAGGATTTAACCAGAACAATAGTATTACTGGATTTAATGTTTAGATCACAGTTGCTTTTCTGCAGAGAATGATTTGAAGGGAACAATAGTAAACACTAAGAAACAAACTAGTAAGCTAGTGTTCCGCACTGAGATATGAAAGTGGGATGGAGAGAGGTAAACAGATTTGGAGGATAAATTTGGGATGTAATTAACAGAATCTATGATTTATAGGTACAGTACAAGAAAGTACAGTGGGTGTAAAGTAGAAGTGATGAGTGATTTGAAGAGAGAGGAGAAAGTATGGAATTTTCATCTTGAAAGTGGAAACATGATCTCATTAGAAGAAAATGACAGGATAAATGAGTGCTATTGAGTGAAAGTTTGAGATTTGAGATCACGGAGTCATGATTTTCCAGCAAAGTTTGCCAACTCAAATTCAATCATAATGATAGAATGTAGCCTTTCACAAGCCCATCTCATTCTGCCTTCCCATCTTTATTTCCCACCTGTATTCAACACACCCAGGCCACATAATATGCTCTTTGTACCTCTCTTCCCTTAGAGGTATGACTCTATCTTTGTGGAATGCCTTTCACCTTGTTTTGCTTTAAGACGTTCAGATTTCACATCCTCTAATTATTTGGCTGTTTTCTCCAGGCAGAGCTCTTTGCACTCTTCTCTGTGCTTCCAGACTAACTTGGACACATTTCTAATTTTATCTTTTAAGTATTTATTTGCATTTTGTTTTTCTCTTCTCCATACTAAGCTATTGGAAGGTAGGGGCTATCTTATTTATCACTATATCACTGAGATTAGCACACTGATGGATCTAGAGTTGTCACTCAATAAATGTTTGATGAATGAAAAAAATCATTAAAAAGGCCAAATGGGATAGTTTTGCAAGGTAACTAAAATAGAAGGAAAGAGGGTAAGAGATCGAAGGATATTTGCAATGGAGTAATTATAATGATGAACAAAGACTGTACGCTGACCAGGGTGAAAAAAATGAAACCTGGAGTGAACCGATAACAGATGTGGGCCGAGTTGGAGTCTTAATATATTTGAAGAATTGTGGAATTGTGTCAGTGTGTATATATATATATATATTTTTAAATTAATTAATTTATTTATTTATTTTTGAGTTGGAGTCTCACTCTGTCACCCAGACTGGAGTGCAGTGGCCGCTCCGGCCACCGCAGCCTCGACTTGCTGGGCTCCGGCGATCCTTCCGCCTCAGCCTTCCAAGCAGCTGGAACTACAGGCGCGCGCTACCACGCCCAGCTAGTTTTTGATTTATTGTAGAGATGAGGTCTCGCCAAGTTGCCCAGGCGGGTCTCAAACCCGCGGGCTCCCAAAGCGCGGGATTACAGGCTGAGCCACCAAGCCCAGCTGTCAGTAGATATTTGAATAAATATTCCAGAAAAATAGCTGGTGGTTATAGGAGAATGGAATATTTAAAACCAAGATTTCAAGAGTAGCAAATCTTCTGATGCCAAAAATACCCACAATGAAAGCAGTTAGCCAAAATTGAAAAGAAATTTGAAGATAAGAAAATTTGAAGATACAAAGCCATCCTTTTAGATAGTTTGTTTATGTGGATGCTGAAGTCATATAAAATTATACCGTAGGATTTAGGAATCTATATTTTTGAATGATAAGGTCTTACTATATAGGTAAATAACCAACAGTAACAAAAGGATAGAGGAAGCATAAGCCTTAAGAACACTAACAGGCATTTTCAGGAAGGAGAAGAATAAAGAGCTAGTATTGGAAACAGAAATGAAAAAGTTCTCCATCCAACCCTCTTATACCTCATTTAATCAGTATGAGAAAGAACAGACAGGCTTCTCTTAAGAGGGACACAGTAGTGCTGGGAGTTTAAAGGAACAAACAGTTTTTTGGTAAGACAAGAATATGGCAAAATGTTCCTAGAAGAGATGGAACATTTAAGATATTTTGTAATGAAAAACTGGAGAAATAGGATGAGAGTGGGAGGATCAAATTAAGGGCTGGACAAAAAACAGTATGGGGATGAGAGTTTTGGGGAAGATGAATATTCTTGTAGTCAAGTGTCTAGCTATGACTAAGCTCAACAAGGATATTGATCCATTTCTTGGAGGAAGAAGAGCATCCAGAACTTTTAATCTGGTACAAAAACATGACCCTTGGTAGTATGGAAGCTTATTAAATAGGAGTTCCACAAGGTGTGGACTAATATGACTATACGTAGGCAACAGCTACCCAAGGTTAGGGGCAGCCTGATAGCACTGGTTGCACAGGCTGCTAGCAGCTTCCCAGGACCATATAAATGAATAGCACCCAAAAAACTAAAATACTTCAGAATAATTTTTACCAAGTATTTATCACAACCCTTCTCAGGTTTGACATTTTGAAGTGAAACTTTCCTTACCTCTCTATACCACAGTGTCTGAGCTTCTATAAAACATGTTGTCTACATCATTTTTGCTATTTAACCACATGACTTGTTCTAGAAATTATTTCATAAATATTTAACTGGTTATTGCAAGTATTTGATAAATTTATAAAATACAGATATTAAATTTTAAAACTCAGGTAAAGAATACACATCTCTCAAACTCAGTGTTTGCTTATTAAGAAACTTAATCTGATCCATTCCAAGTATATTCAGACATTTATAGGTTTCCCCAAAACATATACATTGTATCTATAAGGTATGTTAGTCAGTCCTGGAATATTAGGCTAAGGAGTTTCACTTAAACTCCTAAGAATAAATTTACAATAAGTTAATCACTATCTCATACAGCTAATAATTGAGTACTTTATCACAGAAGGGTATTCGGTTCAGTCATTCACTCAACAGAGCAGCTACTATTGATATTAAAGCCCACATTAGGCAAAAGTTGGTCAGACACAGTCCCTTGTCTCAGAAAATGTTAGACATATTAATATAAATATAAACTATTTCATATAACTAGATGAATTATATATATATTTCTATAGCTATGATGGATCTATAATATTATACACTATTTAGAAAGAAAGGATGAAGTGAATAAGAAAGAGAGGGAAGAAGGAAAGAATTTGATGAAAGTCCTCAACTTTTGAAGATGATGCCAAGAAAGAAAATTACTTCTTCCATAGGACTGCACAACCAGTGTAAATAAAGGCCAGACTCTGAATAAATAGATTAGAAGGGCAGATGTTTATGTTTTCATACTCTAAAGTCAGGTATTTTCAGTAACAATGAAGGTAATCTGTCTTCACATGGAATGTGGGTACAAGTCGCTGTGTAAGACTCAACTATTATTGATGGTGTATTAAAACTTTTTCTCAATGAACCACCACTTTCATGGCATTACAAATGAGCTATTAATTAGAAAACAAATCCACCAGTTAAGGCATGTGATTAAGTGATGGATCCCCCCCATGTGTGATCCTCTAAAAGTGATAAATCAAAAGTGAGGTATTGTTTATGATTTTTACATTCAAAATTATAATTCATCCACAAAATTGTAACTCATTCATTCATTAAGTTAGCATCCATTCATCCATCCAACAAATAATACTACAATTCTACTATGCATGATCTTAAAGTGTTTGTTTATAGTGATTTGTATTTCCAAGTAGGCTTTTTCCAATCTGAAAAAAAAGATATTTCAATGTTTCTTCTGTTTTTTAACACAGAAAATTTATTCTCCATGCAAGTGTATAACCAATAGTACCTGATTTTAATATAACACACATGCAAGGTAGAAACAAAATGTTTATTACGTGCTTTCCATAATTTATTTTTAAAATACACAGCAAAGTTGACACAAAATTATAACAAACAATTTATGTAACACTGAAATATTCCATAAAAGAAGGTTGTTCCTTGGTTTATATGATGCAATTTTGCAATCAAACATGTGTTTTAATTTTTTTTTTTTTAAAGCTAGTAGATTATTGATGGGGGTAACTAGAAGCGTCATGAAGAAACTAATAGAAACCAAAACAAGCAAGTTACAAAGTGTGCTTTATTTAATTAGAGTTCAGATAAACTAGAGTATACATACTACAGATTTAAACTGTCCCTAGGCATTACTAACCTGTATAACCAAACCTTACATAGTTGACCTTTGTTCAAAATTTTAGTATTACCACAGCTTACAGTCTAAATTGAATGAGTCTTCTCAATTCTTGCTCTTTCCTCTCTTAGGTAAGTAAGCCAAGATATTAGTCAAATAATTACCTAATAATTAATTTACAAATGGTAATCATATTTGGAAAAAAGATCAACACTGAAAGCAACATGTAGATTGTTCCTCAAAACTTTAAATATATGTGAGCTCAATGAAGGAATTCTCATTTTAATTAATTTGCTAAGAGCTTATTATTATCTAATTTGTAGCTATGTCCCCAGCTAAAATATATACATTAGAAAAATAGATAGATAATACATAGATAATATACATCATAGGTTATTTCTATTCTATTATGCATATATGTATCTGCATACATAACATACACAGAAATCCTAACCAACAAGAATTTTGATGTCATTCTTACAGCATCACAATACTATTGTCCGTTTATGTAGTGCCCCCTCAACTTTTGACATAGTCTAGATTTGCATTTTGAATTTTGATCCAGACTTCTTCTTGCTTACTGAGAAAGAATAGACTTATCTAAATTCACCAAAATAGAGAAATTTATATTAAAATGTAAGGAAGTAAAACTGACTACATTTGTTTAACGAGGGAGCAAAGAGTGATGACAGATCTTTTAATTTGGCCTATATAAAGTATACCTTGTGAGAATACAGAAAACAAATATCTTCTATTAAATAGATTTATATTTTCATTTACTCTATGCTCAATATATCACAATATCTGTAAGAAAACTTCTCATAGGGAAAAGAATAAAAGTTTAATAAAAATCTAGATTTTATTTGATAATTAAGTAGGTTTTATTCAGAGCTAAGTTATATAACAAAGATAAATTGTGAAGGACTCTTTCAGTTATTGTCAAAGATGGTCTTTCTGTTCTTGCAATAATAACACAGATACAATACATTTCATGATCTACAACTGGTCTACTGGGAAGTTAAAGGTAGAGGTAAAAGAATGTTCCCTTCAGCATTCTCATCTATCCTCTAAATTAACTTAGCAACTCTTTTCTTTTCAAGAAAACCTATAGTAAGTTCTCAATCTGTTAGTTATGGATTTAGTTTACTAGAACTGCCATAACAGGATACCAAAGACTGGGCTGACCCACCAGGCTTCAATTCCACTCTAACATCCTCATCTCTTTAAAGGCCTATGTCCAAAAAAAAAAATTCTCATTCTGAGGTACTGTGGGTTAGAGCTTCTGTAAGAGGGAATATAATTTAACCCATAACAGTTGTTTTTAATGTTATTAACATGGCTATTATAGTAGTTCATTTAAAAATATTGTTCTACTAAATCTTCATACCTACACTTAAAGGTAGACATTTTTATTTTCATTTAACAAAAGGTTTTAAGACCTAAGTATCTTCAACACATTTCTTAAACAATAAGTGGAAAAACAATAATGCCTTCTGTGAAATTAAGTTTCTTCTAGAAAGTGTATATAAGAAACGTTTCAATGTGGACATTGATGAGATCACAGCCTGCTGCTAGAAAAGTCCAACTTGTAGCTAGAGGGCATGCTCCCTTTAGGCAGGCAGAGCACCCACATGGAAATAAACACCATACATTGTTGGTCCAGCAAAATTAAACTCTTAGCTGCAAATTCTTTCTTATCTGCTTGGGATTCAAAGCCTTGATCCTGGGGCAGAGGTGTGGCAGGGGGACGGGGTTAGTGATAAGTGCTTGTTTTTTATCACATGACTTCTTGCATCAGGGTTTGAGCTTTCTTTTTTTCTTCCTTCCTTCCTTCCTTCCTTTCTTCCTTCCTTCCTTCCTTCCTACCTTTCTTTTTTTCTCTTTTTCTCTTATTTTACAATCCTAGGGTAAGTGTGAAGATTTTCTACATAAGTATGCTACTTGAAGGCACAGCTCGGTCTCAACGAGCCCTCTCCCCACCCTAGTAGCAGTTATGGTATTCAATAGGTGGTGGTTTTGTGTCTTTTATGCCTCCTCCTTCCTTCCCTCTTTTAGCTGTGGCCAGCCCCTGTTGTTACTGCCCTTGTGCCCTTGTGCTCATGTGCCCAATGTTTAGTGTCACTTATAAGTAGGAATATGTGGTATTCAGGTTTTTGCTTCTTTATTCAGTCCACTTTTGATGGGTATCTGGGTTGGTTCCATGTTTTTACTATTATGAATAGTGTTGCAAAAACATACATGTGTAGGTGTCTTTTTGATAGAGAAATCTGAGTTCCTCTGGGTAATATTCCCAAGAGTGGATTTGCTGGGTCAAAATAGTAGCTCAATTTTTAGTTCTTTAAGAAATCTTCAAACTGCTTTTTGCAAAGTTTTAACCAGCTTATATTCCCATCAAAGAGTTCCCATTTCTCCACAGCCTCATCAACACCTGTTGGTTTTTGACTTTTTAATGTTAGTCATCCTAAACCGTATGAGATGGTATCTCATTGTAGTTTTGATTTGCATTTTTCTAATAATTAGTGAAGCTGAGCATTTTTATATGTTTGTTGTCTGCTTAGATGTCTTCTTTTGAGAAGTGTCTGTTCATGTACTTTGTCAATTTTTAATGGGGTTATTAGTTTTTTTTTTACTTGTTAATTCGTTTGATTTCATCATAGATCCTGGATGTTAGACCTTTGTGGGATGCATAACTTGCTAATACTTTTTCTCATTCTGTGGGTTGTCTCTTTACTCTTTTGATGATTTCTTTTGCTGTGCAAGTAATTTTTAGCTCGATAAAAATCTCACCTGTCAATTATAGTTTTTGCCAAATTTGCTTTGGAGTACTTGGCCAATAATTCATTGCCTAGGCTGATGTCCTGGAGGATGTTTTCTAAGTTTTCTTCTAAGATTCTTATGGTTTGAAGTTTTATATTTAATTCCTTGATCCATTTTGAGTTAATTATTCATATGATGATAGGTAGGGGTCCAGTATCATTCTTTTGCTTGTGGTTAGCCAGTTTTCCCAACACCATTTGCCAAACATGATTTCATTTACTCAATGTTTGTTTTAGTTAGCTTTTCTGAAGATGAGTTGGTTGAAGGCCTGTGGTTTTATTTTCAGGCTCTCCTTCCTATTTCATTTTTCTATGTATTTATTTGTCTATTTATGTATCAGAACCCTGCTGTTTTGGTTGCTGTAGTCTTGTAGTAAAGTTTGAAGTCTGGGAGTGTGCTGCCACCAGCTTTATTCTTTTTGATGAAGATTGTTTTACCTATTCAGGCAGTTGTTTGCTTCCATGTGAATTTTAGTATTGCCTTTTTTAAGTCTATGAAAAATGATACTGATAGTTTAATAGGGATTGCATTACATTTGTAATTGCTTTGAGTAGAATGGATGTCTTGACTATATTGATTTTTTTTCAATCCATGATTAGGAGATGTTCTTTCATTTGTTTGTGTCATCTTTGATTTCTTTGAGCAGTGTTTTGGGTTGTCATTGTAAAGGTCTTTAAACTCTTTGGCTAGATGAATGCTGAGGGGTGTGTGTGTGTGTATGTGTGCATGTGTGTGTGTATTCTGAAAAGGATTATTATTTTTTTAATTTGGCTCTCTGCTTGCTGTTTGTGTATAGAAAAATGAGTGATTTTTCCACATTGATTTGGATCCTGAGACTTTACTAAAATCATTTATCTGTGCAAGGATGTTTTTGACAGGCTCTTCAGGGTTTTCTAGGTATAAAATTACATCATCCACAAAGAGGAATAAATTAACTTCCTACTTGAATACCCCTGATTTTCTTCTCTTGTCTGCCTGATTGCTCTGTCTAGGACTTCCAGTACTATGTTGAAAAGGAGGAGTGAGATTGGGCATCCTTGTCTTGTTCTAGTTCTTAGAGAGAATGCTTCCAGCTTTTGCCCATTAAGTATGATGTTGGATGCAGGTTTGTCATAGATGGTTCTTATTATTTTGAGGAATGTTCCTTCAATGCCTAGGTGTTTGAGGGTTTTTACCAAGAAGGGATATTGGATTTCATCAAATGCTTTTCTGCATCTATTGAGATAATCATGTGATTCTTAAATTGTGTGGTAGACTACATTTCTTTTATATCTTTGGTAGACTACATTTATTGATTTGCATATGTTGAACCAGTCTTGCAAACCTAAGAATGGAGCCTACCTGGTCATGATGAATGATCCTTGTAATGTACTATTGGATGTGATTTGCCAGTATCTTGTTGAGAATGTTTGCATCTGATGTTCATCAAGAAAATTGTCCTGAAGCTTTCTTTGCTTGTTGGGTCTTCGCTATATTTAAGTATCAGTATAATACTGACTTTGTGCAATGAACTAGGAAGAATTTCTTCCTTACCAATTGCCTGAAATACTTGAAGTAGGATTGGAATCAGCTCTTCTTTGTACATTCTGTAAATTATGTTGAGAAACTCTCTAGACCAGGGCTTTTTTTTTTTCTCCAGATGAGGAAGTTTCTTATTACTGAATCAATTTCTTAGATTGTTATTGGTCTGCTTAGGGTTTCCATTTCTTCCTGCTTCAATTTTGGGAGGTTGTGTCTTGCCAGGAGTTTCTCCATTTCCTTTAAATTTTGTAGCTTACTCACATACAGATGTTTGTAGTAATCTCTAATAATTTTTTGTAACATCACCTTTTTCAGTTCTAACTCTGTTTATTTAAATGTTCTCTTTCTCCTTTTTTTGTTAACTTGACTAGAGGTTTGTCAATCTTATTTATATTTTCAAAGAACCAGCTTTTTGACTTGTTGATCCTTTGTATTTTTGTTGTTGTTGCTGTTCTCTACTTCACTAAGCTATAATTTTATTTTGATAATTTCCACTCTTCTACTGACTCGGGGATTGGATTATCATTGTCTTTCCAGCTCCCTTAAATGTGACAGACTGTTTACTTAAGATCCTCTATATTCTTGATGTGGACATGCAATGTTATAAACTTGCCTCTCAGTATTGATTTCATGGTATCCCAGATGTTGTGGTATGTTGTGTCTTTGTTTGGTTACAGAAATCTTTTTATTGATTTCTGTGTTGTCCCAAAAGTCATTCAGAAGCATGTTGTTTAATTTTCATGTGTTTGTGTATTTTGAGGGCTTCCTGTTTGTAATTATTTTTTCTGCTGTAGTCTGAGAAGATACTTAGTATGATGTCAACATTTTTAATTTTGTTCATGCTGGATTTATGTCCAAGTATGTGCTCTATCCTGGAGTATGTTCCATATGCTGATGAGAAGAATGTATATTCAGTGGTTGTTGGGTGATATGTTCTATAGATGTATATTAGATTTAATTGTTGCTATGTTAAGATGTTAGTTTTCTTCCTTGATGATCTGTCTAAAGCAGTTAGTGGGGTACTGAAGTCTCTGACTACTATATGGTTGTCTATGTCCTTTCTTTGATTAGCAATTGCTTTACAATCTGGGTGCTTGTAAATTGGGTATATGTACATTTAGCAATTGTTTTATAATCTGGGTGCTTGTAAGTTGGGTGTATGTACATTCAAGATTAATTTTTCTTGCTTGTGTTTAGTCTTTCTTTGCGTGGGCTGGCAGTTGCTGGTACTGGGGATCACAAGGAAATGGGGTTTCCTGGACCCCATGTGGATCCTGCCAGTGCCTCTGGCCCAATTCCAGGCAGCTTTCTATGCCTGGCTGGTATGGGAGGGAGTGTGAGAGTAAAACCTTGGCTGTCTCCCCTTGACTAGGACTTCAGAGGCTTGTGTGAGGTATGTAAAAACAAAAACAAAACAAAATTCTCCTTTTTACTTAACCCTTCCTTCTTCAAAAGTCTTCTCTTGATCTCATGATAGAGCCACTTCTGGAGATGGCTGGGGCTTGGAGCTGTCTGTTCTCTGCATCCCCCGGTGACTGTCTGATAAACCTTTGTTTGGGTTCTCAGGCTATCCCTCAAAGCACCAGGCATACTCCTTCTTTTAGATTTTTTTTTCCTGAGAGCAGCAGTTATCTGATGTCTCCAATCAGCCATCTTGGCCCTTCCCCCAGGGTTTGAGCTTTAATGTTTGAGGAAAAAAGCTATCATCCTGAAAATGTTCAAAAGAGCATCACTAAGTACATGAGACTGAAATGCTCAGTTGCACACTTGCATGAAAGTGGAGTGTGGTTTCCATGGCAGCAGCTTTAGGGACAAACAGCAGCAGCTACAGAGTTTTTTAGTTGTCTTTAAAAAAATAATAATATAAACCAGATATTCAAATACAGTTTTGGATCGCATAATATCATTTCTATCAATCAGGGACCGTTGGTGGTTGGTGGTTCCATGCCTTCATAATACCATATTTTGACTCTGCCTCTTCTATGTTTATATATGTTTAGATATACAAATACTTACAATTGTCCTACAGTGGCCTACAGTATTCAGTGCAGTAACATGCCTCATAGGTTTGTAGCCTAGGTGGAATAGGCTATAACATATAACCTAGATGTAGTAAACTATTCCATCTAGGTTTGTGTAAGTATGTTTTATGAGGTTTGCACAATGACAAAATTATCTAACAAACCATTTCTTAGAACAAATCTCAGACATTAAGTGATGCATGGCTACATACCATAAGCTAATCAAATAAGTTCAACAAATATTCTCTGTAATCCTCCTCTACGACCTCTGTATTTCAGAAGTTCTTTATTTTACTAAGACTAGGCTTTTTCCAGAAATTCCAGTTCTTTTTCAAGTCCATAGGGATCTCTCTGCAGGCCTCCATATCGCATTATTCTATCAGACCACACAGATGTCTTTATTCTTGCTTCTCTTTTACTCCTTATTTCATTCCTTTCTTTTTTCTCTAAGGAGTAAAGCAATTGGGAAGAAAATGCTTTCCAGCACAAGCTCAAGCAAAAATCTAATGAGTTATTTTCTACCCATTTGGAAGCATTTAGATGTTGAAAAAGAAATTAGGGAAATCTATGACTAATATGGTATATTTAATGTTCTATTATTTTCATTTGTTTATATTTATTATTAGATGTAAAGATATGTTCTAAGAATCTGTAATGATTTAAGCTGGCAGGATATATTTGCTTGTTTAGTCACATTATGCTTTTGCAAATTCATAAACTCTTAAATGATGTTATTGTTCTCTTACTCCTAAATACCACATAATAGAATAATATTTTAAATGAATCCCTATTACTAGTCTATATGGATGATATCTATATCATATTTTCCACATTTTTCCAAATGAATGAATGACATTTTGTCGGGTAACATCACTTTCTTTTAGACAGTCTAACAACATGAGCAAATGATTACAGAAAAATAAATTCCACTTAAAAAAATCAGTTTTATTATATAAAAATAATTTAGGACAATATGTCCTTTTTACTAATTCCATTCATTCACCACTTTATAAATTGTATGTGTTTTTTGGGGGTTTTTTGTTTGTTTGTTTTGTTTTTTCCGCAGTCTCGTGGTTCATGATAGCCAGAAAGTAAAGGCAACCAAATTGTATGTTTTTATTCAACTACAAAAAGGAAATATTGTAGCCTTCAGTGACTTTCTGAATTTACCCTGCATCGCTGATATGAATGGTTCTTATCGCCTTTCACAATAGACTTCCTGTGAACGATTTTGTTTTTGTACCACCACCTAAGTTACTATGACAAGGCAGCTCTCAGGCTCAGGTGTGGCATAAAGTCTTTCCATATCAATTGATTTTTAAACAGTTTGTTTGCCAGTTGAAAAGGAAAAGTAGATGAAATATATGGGTTGAGCTTCATTAGGTTTACAAGGTTTTCTCTATACTAGAAAATACTTAGCAATGGAACCAGCTAATTTGTAACAAAATGTTATTGGTAAGTCATGAAATGGCAGATGTTCTTTTTCTATTTATATGTTTAGTTTGGTGCTGGCATTAAACTCAATAACGTATGCAGATATGCAAACTTTGAGAAGGTTAGTTTTAATACAAAACCTATATGCTGACCTTTTAAAAAGTTTTCTGTTGGTCAGAACATAGAAAGCAATAAATTCTTAAATATTGCGCAATCAATCTATTGGTAGCACATTCTCATGATCTCTGCCAGCTGGCACGAGCACAGACACATTACTCACAATGTTAAGCAAAAGTTTAGTAAACTCATTTTTTTTTAATGAGGTGATGAGAATTTGAAGAAACAATTCATATGTAAACTTACTAAGTAGAAGTAACTGAACTAATCTTGAGTATAAAATGTGACTTAAAAAGAAAGGCTGTGTGTTCAAGAACGTTGTAAACACTTTAGGAACAAAGACATAATACAAAATTTATCAACCCAAGAAACTGATCACTAAAGCCTATTATTTTAAGTAATGGGATATTTGGTGGATTAACAAACATCTCTCATATTCCTTTATAATGAGTCTTAATATATGTTTTTTCTAAGAGGTTACTTTACATATGTAAAATAATCTTTACCCTCAGGTCAACTGCTTTTCCATAAATCTTTTTTTTTTTTTTTTTAAGTTAGAGTCTCACTCTTGCCGCCCAGGCTGGAGTACAGTGGCACGGTCATGGCCACCGCAACCTTGATCTGCTGGGCTCACACTATCCTTCCGCCTCAGCCTCCCAAGTAACTGAAACTACAGATGCACCATGTTTGGCTACCATAAATCTTTAAAAGCATCCTGGGCTCGGTGGATTTTTCAATACTCAAAAAAAAATTATTGGCTCAAAAATTTGAAAAAAATTATAAATTAAAATTATGAAATGATTAATAAAATGTATACAAATAGTATATTAGTTATTCAATTACATCAAAACTCAATTTGTTTAGTTATATATAAATAACATTTAATGTAGAATGTGAGAACTTTTTAATGTATTTGCTATCATAGAGAATCTGGCCTCTAAGAGTGCCAAGATTCTATAAAGGCTTTCAAACGGTCAATCCCCAATCAAAGTATTCACATGACATTGGTAAACTTTTGGTAAAACATCATTTAAACGAGAAATAAATTTTTAGTCCTATCAAATGACATCACTAAACATTTCAGGTAAACAATATTCAAGCAAATAATTAATCTGTAGTTCTGTCTAGTACTTACACAATTAGCTAGCAGGATTAAAATCACATGAATAGTTCCACAAAACTCAAAGGAAATATAATATCTTTATAAAAATTAAAAACAGAAAGAAAAAAGAATACAAAAGCGTTTGCTTTTTAATCTTTAATACCCCTATAATTCAAACTAGGTATTAAAATGTCAGTAAATGTGACACCCAAATCACTGTAGTGATGTTCCAATTCTTCTATTTTCAACTAAGATTTACTTTGACTTCCTGTCTACTGCTAACTCTGTTGATATACTAATTTTCTCTTTGAAATGTCACTGTCATTCCTGCCTCAAGTCTCAATTTACATTTTTTCTCACAGGAGAAGTCTCTGCCCTTTTTCTCTCCAGATCAAAAGCCACCCAGCTCATTGACTTTTGCATTTAGCGAAAAAAAAAAAAAAAAAAAAAATCTGTTATGTGAATTAACAAAGATATGATGTCATATTTGTATTGGTCATGAAAGACACATCTACTTCACTTTTTTTTTTCAAATTTGAGAAGAATTTTGATTACTTTTGTATTTTATCAGTTTCTTTATATACATAAAATGGGAGCTAATGGGGAGACTTGTAATATCATCATGGACACCATGGTCCAGAACTGTCTATGCTCACCCATGACCCTTGACTGTGTGCTTTCCACGGCCTACCTAGTCTTATTCTCTAAATCTAGGAGGACTGCTTTGACAGTAACTAAGTGCTGGGTTACACACACTTTCACTAGTGTCTGATCCTTCTTCCATGTGAGTTCTGATTGCTGCCCAGGCTCTGCCTAGATTCTTGACTGAGGACTCAGGGACTTACTCCTGGTGTTCTGGATTTGTTCCCTCTCTAATCTGTTTTCCACACTCTTTGAAAACTTGGTTCCCACTCTTTTCTTAGTTCTAACCTTCACTTTTTATTCTTGTTCACTTTGATGCTCTCCCCTTCTCTCTGAGTTGCATATCTGCTTCCTCACCTACCATCATCCTTTTTTACTGTATTATTTCTTAAACCTCATCTTCTGAACTCTTCTCTAATCCTACTTGACAAATCTCATTCTCCTGGTTGAAGTTATTCACCCTGCATTATAACATTAATTACAAATTTTTAAATGTTATTTTCTCCCATCTTTATTAAAGTATAATTGGCTAATAAAAAAATGCATATATTTACAGTTTACGACTTGATGTTTTGATATATGTATACATTGTGAGATAATTAAATCAAGCCAATTGATCTTTAAAGTAGGTGTTATCCTCTGAGTAGCAATTATTTGATAGATGTTTTTTCATATGACTTACTATCTTACAGCACTCTATACATCAGGTACCATTTAATGATGAGAAAAGTGAGACTCATCAAACTTAGACCTTGGTCTACTATCTGACCATTACAATGATAGCTCTCACACTAGAGAGGTTTTTAAAAATAGGATTCTTGGGACATATCCTAGAATGCCTGATTCTGGAGGTTGCAGGGACCACCCCAAGTTATTCCAAAAGTGATTTAGATTTGGAAACCAATGTACTACACATGTTGCCACTACACTACTGTAACCATGGTACACTTCACTCTTGAAAGGAAACCAGAATCATTTTTACAACTCTAGTGTGTTCTTACAGATTCAGGAGGTGTGTCCTGCTCAGGACATTTCATGTTATAGTTTGTTTAGATGAAGAATATATACTTATAGATTATGTGTTCTCCTCTTCTGTCTTCTTATCCAGATTTCTTTTCTTTTTTCTTTTTTTTTTTGGTGAGTCAGAGTCTCACTCTGTCCCTTAGGCTGGAGTGCAGTGGCACGCCCATAGCTCAGGTAATCCTTCCACCTCAGACTTCCAAGTAGCTGGAACCACAGGCATGCACCACCATGCTCGGCTACTTTTCTGATTCATTGTAGGGAGTAGGTCTGGCCATGTTGCTCAGGCTGGTCTCAAACTCCTGAGCTCAGGCAATCCTCTCGCCTCAACCTCCCAAAGCGCTTGCTGGGATTACAGGCGTGAGCCACCACACCCGGCTTTTATCCAGATTTCAAATTTGAATAGCTGTTGGTTATCACCAGCAGTTCAGATTAAATCTTAAAATGGGAATTTTCCTCAGTAGGCCTAGCAGAACTACATAATGACCAAAACCACAAACATGAGATTATAATCAAATGAACTTCTCCAAGTTGCCATTGAAATAAGATTGAGGTACCAGTCTGCTTTTCTATGATAATTAGCATTAAAAAGAAGTATATACAATTGTGTTGTTAAAATAAAGAGATCAAACTTTAAATATTCTAAATAAATTTTTCTGTTAGAAAATAGCCATAAATATATTTCATGACTTGAGTATATGCTGTATTATATCACTATATTCCAACAAAAACGGAAGGCAAAAATCAATTTTCTCTTCCTTGCAACTTGAATTCAAGTATTAATTTTTAAAAATGCAAATTGAGATACATAGAATAGTTACAAATTTTTTTTTGCTATTTGTGCTCTTTACATCAAAAGTATACCAAGCATTCAGAAGTTTTAGAGTAGTAAGTAAATCTCCAGACTGATGAATTTAAAAAATAAGAACAAAGCACCTAGATCACTATTTTACCAAACTTGGCAGTGGCCATACTTTTTTTCACATTCACACAAGGATGAAAATAAGGTACAGAGATGTCCAGTAACCCTCTGAATCAAGTAAGAATTTACTGGAAGACACAGGAAGAAAACCCAGGATGTATGATTGAAGACTGTTTATTGGACTCAGTAATGTCTCATGATGCTGACATCAATGTTCTTACAGTGTTTTCCCACTGTTACAAAAACCTCTTACTCAACAACATCAATTGTGTTTTTCCTGTAAGCCAGTGAAATCATTCAAAAACTGATCTTTAATGTAAAGATAACCAAATAGGGTATGTTGCTTTCTGCGTGGTTATCTCACTGACGGTAGAGCTAAAAGTAAATGGATCTGGGTCTTGGTCAAGACTCCACATAAAATATCTGAGTTGAATATTGTTGATTTTGGAATAAGTCCAGAGAAGGAAGAGGGATCTACTTCTGAGATGGCAGCCCAAAAAGGCATTGTGTCAGGAAAGAGTTTAAAAAGCCAGGAAATGAATCAGGGTAGTTGTGAAAGGAGAGTCATTACATCAGGAGAAACCAGAAAAATATACTCAGATTTGGAAAATGCCCATTACAAATGAGATTGAGACCAGATGAGCTAATGTTTTGCTGGTTTGTTAATCCACTCCATTGTTCTTTTTATCTATTTCATAATGGGCCACAGAAAATTCCATAATGCAAGACATACCTATTCTCTTTAGGCTGTTGCATTTCTTATATAGAGAAGCTGTGTCTTCTAAATTCTGACCTACAAGGGAGGACCCAAATAAACCTCACATTTTATTTATAAACAACATTGTGTATTTATTTTTACATGCTTAAACTTCAGTCACTTTCAAAGTACACTCCATTTGATGCAATACACTTATTGAGACGTTTTTTCCATTGCTCAAAACAGGTTTTGAACTTGTCAATTTTGTTGGCTTTTAGTGCTTCTGCCATTTTTTTTTTTTTTTTTTTTGGTTTTGTTTCACTACTTCCACATTGGCAAAATGTTTCCTTTTGAGGACTTTTTTTCATCAGGGGAAAGAAAATAAAAGTTGTTGCTCAGGACAAGACTACGTGCACAGGAAGGGTGAGACATGGGGGTCATACCATTTTTAGTCAAAAACACCCAGTAGGGTGTGGGCAGGTGCTCTGAACTGCCACACATTGTTGATATAAATCACCCAGTGTGAAATGGGCAAACATGTTGAAAGAATCTTCATGTAAAATTGGCTGAAGTCAAACACAGCTTTTCACAACAACACTAGCTGGTACACTGGTGCCAATGGGTTCTTAGAATACTTACCTAGTGGGAGAAACCTGTACTACAAGGGACCTGCCATTCAAAAGATAATTCTGGTTTTTTTGTGGTTCCCCCCACATATTGTTTGGTATTGTTCCTGTTGTGAGCTCCAAAAATAGGCTCAGAGGAAGATTTCAAGATTTAGTATAAATGGCATCTTGTTTCAAGATTGGAAATTTGGCATGTAAGCTAGTGTTGAATTTCTGACAATTATTTATTCACATATTCAACGAATGTATATTTTATTCTAAACAAGGCAGAATGGTGCTAGGAGCTACAGACTGACCATATTGCCAAGTGGCCATGGCCTTGACATGTGAACTCAGTAATGTGAACTTATGAGGAACAAGAAGTTCTCCAGTTCTCCGTTCATATTAATGTTGCTAAGAGCAAGCTGTGAGATATAAATCTGAGTAATAAAGGAAAGACCAATTAGATCATCTATTTATGCTTTGGGGAACTAAGAGAAAGGAGAATGCTTCTAATTTGTTTTGTTTAGATAAACTCTATGGGCTTGACACCTTTTAAAAGATTGCACTCTTTGCATCACAACATAGTAGGTGGTTTTATATATTTTACATTTATAATTTGAAAATTTGACAAACCATTTCTAAGTGGTATTTCATCATTCCTATCTACTGTTTTATAGACCCTAAAATTATATTTAGTGACTTGCTTAAGGTTTCTGTGCAAATCGGGAGTCAGAATCAAATCCTCACTTTACTTAAACAATGCTATTTCCCAACACTATAAAAATTTCCATTCATAAAAAAGCACTTTTACAGAAGAGAGAGAAGATGGCGGCGGGACAGCCTGGTCTGTGAGACGTTCCGCAAGGAAGAACACAGAGAGCCTCTAGCTGTCTCTCTGGGGGCTGCGGATCCCATCGTTGGCAGCCCACTGTTCACGCAGAACTCGGTGGTCACTGCT
>CAUYQG010120403.1:0-59514 GCA_963574415.1 Tarsius wallacei | reverse complement strand
GCCCGGCTAATTTTTTTGATTTATTGTAGAGATGAGGTTTCGCCTGCCCAGGCGGGTCTCGAACCCGCGGGCTCAGGCAATCCACTCACCTCAGCCTCCCAAGGCGTGGGATTACAGGCTGAGCCACCGAGCCCGGCTTCCGTGCAGTTTTCTTGATGGGACACGGAACTCGAGATTCTACTTCTGCCCCACCCAAATTAATCAGGGCCTAACCGGGGCCATAAAAAACAAAAAAGGGACACAATAAAAGGACACAGCACAGGGCCAAGGACACAGAGGGCGCTCAGGTATTCCTTTATACCTGTTTCACCCCTTCACCTTGGGGTCATCAGGCCCTTTGAAGTGAAGAAAACGCGGGGATGAAGCAACGAAACATGACATTTCAAATGAGTGCGTGCTGATCTTCTGACTTGGGGCAGCAGGCATGGGGCATGGTGTTGGAAGGCCACAAGACTATCTCAGCTCCTCAGTGGAAAACAGGGCAGCAGTTCTGCATGTCTACTGAGGTGAACTTTGGAGAGTTGGGTCGGCTCATTCTAGACTTCAGAGGGGAAGTCTAGAATAATTTTATTCCAAATGGGCAAGTACCCAGTGCCTGTGAAGCACGAGGGTCTTGACAAACACCAGCTCACTTCATCCTCACCACAACCTAGTGAGGTGGGACATGGTGAGAGACCTATTTAGAGATGAAGCAGGCAGGGCTCAGTGTAATGCGGTGCTGTGCCTGACATCACACAGTCAGTTACTGGGGGAGCTAGAACTTGAACTCCGGTCTTCTGACCCAAAACTCAGAGCTCTTTCTACAACTGTGCCCTGCTTTGGATCATGGGACAGCTGCCTAAATGTGCCTGCTACCTGATTCTTCTTTCAGGGATCTTCTTTGGCTTGAACAGTGAGCTCCAAGAGCTGGGTATGGAACCATTGGGTTGTTAAGATTTTCAAGCTGAGGCAATGCCTCATTTATCTTTGTATCTTCAATACTCAGTCTGAGTTTGGTACATGGTAGGTGCTCAATACATATCTTGAATTGAATTGACAAAACCATTTTGTAGATGAGAAACTGAGGAGGCCAAGATGGCAGCTTCAAGGTTTGTTGTACAAATGGCTAAAGCTCCAGGCTGTAAGCCATTTTGTCTACATGCCCACACCAGGCATCCTTTCCTTATCTGTAAATCTAGCCAGGCAGCCAGACCCACTGTGGGCCTTGGAACTTGGCCAGAGGTTTCCATCTATATCAACTACCCCAGATATTTTGTCAGTCTGGGGGAAGGAGAGGCTACATTTGGTCACTAGGCTCCTCTCCTTGTCAACACCTCTACTAAGTGTCTGTTCTCACTGAGTAACAGGGGTTAGGGCATTCCTTTTCTTCTGCTGAATTTTTACATAGAGCAGTTCTCTCTGCTCTGCACTGCTGTGTCCTGGGTCAGGGGAACCTTGTGGAACTTTCTCTTTCTTGTGGTTTCAGTGGTGCTATTCCCTCCGGGCCATATTCTAAGGGCCTTTAGGTGCCAGGGAGGACGCCATGGGAAGAGGAGTGGAGATTGCTCTCTGTGGATGAGCCCTGTGGTCTTCACCTCTGTAATGGCCCCTAATGCACGTGCAGGCAAAACATCACAGCGGAGTGGGACATGGCAGGGAACTTGCATGACAGCATCACTGGGATACAAGGACCAAGCTGGCTGTGCTCCAATAGACCCACCACACTAGCAGGGGTCCCTAACCCGCCCTGTAACAAGCAGCGTCAGCACCTGGTGATTCTCCTAAGAGTATATTTGGCCATGTCACCCATTTTGGCACAATTTCCCTACTATGTCCCACACCCTTCTCCTCTTCTTTAACCAGGCAATCTGCAAACCAGCAAAAATGATTTGGAAACTAAACCATTTAACTATCTTCTCCCAAACAAGGAAGTATTCGGGCCACCATGAAACCATATGAAATGCTGGGGAAGGCATATGCTCTCTGCGTCCTGGGTCAGATCTTTCTCTGGTGCTTTCCTTGTTGGCTTAAACTAGATTCTCAGAGCAGACACACTCATTTTTAAAAGTACAAGCACCAAAAATACCTGTCAAGATGATTTGTAAATCATGAGCCTCCTCCCCCCCCTTTTTAAAGCACACACTTTGTAGTAAGCATAAATAACTTTGGATTATGTACCAGCTTCGGTTTCTTGACCTTCTTGCTCTCTACATATTATAATGTCATCTATAAAATACACTGAATTCATAAGTTATGTAAAGACTGCCTATCATACACTCCACAATTGTCTAAATCTTGCTGGTAAATACATCTTGTGTTTATAATAAAACAGTAAGTTCCTTGAGAGGCTACTTTTTATCTTCTACAATGACTAAGCTTAGGGTCTTGTCCAATAGTAGGCATTTAATAAGTCAGTTTAATTGAATTTGGCTTTTATATAAACTCTTAAAATTGACTGTATGATGGACTGATACTGTAGAGAAAGTACTCACAAGTCTTTTTCCATTTATTAAAAAAACACTCAAAAACCCCTCGATGGGAGTGGTCCACAGGGACTCCTGAGGTCAGATCAGGAGAAGCTGCCCTCCTCTTCAAAGTGGGGGCTCTGCTGGGGTTCCCATCATCCCCACATCCAAGAGGTGTGCCACGAGCCTCCTTCCTGTGGATGGCTCTAATGACCCCCACACTCTGTCCCTCCTGCCTCAAGACTAGACACTTGGTGGTTCAGAAAGCAATGGTGATGGAGGAGAGAAAGATGACTGGACCCCCGTGGGGTGGCCCTCCCCCAGCACCCCCCAACATGCACATATCCAAGCAGAGGAGGGCACCTAGGGATGGACATCATCCACAAGAAAGAGAATATCTTACCTGTCCAAGAAAGGGGCTCAGAAAGCAGGAAGGAAACAAACGAGAGAAAGACACATTTTACGTAGTGACCAATCACTTTGAGAGCGTCACCTCCTGCCTGGGCCACCAGCAATAAGATACCTAGGGAGGATATAGCATGCAAGACGGAGGCCCTGTGACTAGGTGTGTGACAAACCCTGGAATTATCAGGTTCCCATACACTTTTCAATAACTAAACCAAAATGGGGTTGTATTTTTTAAAACTCTACAAACAGGCACTGAGAGATTCAGCCCCTCATATTTTCCCCCAATATTCTGAGCCTCCTTTCCATTACATGTGTCTGAAGTTCCTAGTTGGAAAAATGTGATGGGCCAAGACAGAGCGAAATTCTAAGTCCTCCAAGTCGTATGTGTATGACTCACATGAATGCTATTTTCCATGTGTAAATCACTATTTTAACTAGGAAGGAAAACCAAGTGGCAGAAAGATACACACAGGAGAATGGTGGAGGAGGCATTAGAAGTCACATAAACTGACGCCTGGACCCACGGTCCATCTCTACACCATGATGGCCAAAATGAAACTGTCAGTACCTTCAAAGCTGCCAAAGTATCTGGCTTCAAGTTACATTCCAATATGTTCTGATGTTCCAAACCAGGTGACTTGGGAGGAACACGAGGAAAATCATGTTCCCCCATTGTCCTTCAAATGTTTAAGAATTGTGAATAAATACAGGCAGGAAGACGACTCTGGGCTCATACATGCAGAAACTGACTCACACCCTGCTCATACATGCTCCACATCCATCACTATTTCTGCAGTGGCCATAGCTCCCCAGGTCGCATTAAGATATCCACCATTGAGATCTAAAGCTCTGTTATCTAATTGACATGCTGTGATGATCTAAAAGGGACACCTTCAGTTTATCTTCAAAGCATCACAGTCATCTTTCACCTTTATTCCACATCCCACTTGTGTGCCAGGTTGCTATTTGACAAAAAAGTGAAGCAAAGGCAGGAGGCAACCTTGCCTCTCTGGAGTCCACAGTCCTGCCACAAATTGACTTACAGTGAGCAAAATGGTACTAAGTGAGCTACTCGTTTGTGTTTTAGCCACTTGCTGAAAAGAGCATCAACCACTGAAAACAATATCTGGTCTCTATTCTTAGGAAACCCACACTGAAACACTTAGGCATAAGAGAACATAATGTTTGTAACTTACCTTCAAATAGTTCAGAGAAAAAGTGAAGTATACATACACAGGGTGTGTGGGGAGTAGGGGGAAGGGAATTGATAAAGCAAATAAGGTCAAATGTTAATAGGAAAATCTGAATACAGGGTATACAGGTGTTCTTTGTATTGACTTTATTTTTGCAACTGTCATAAATCTGAAATTATTTCCAAAGAAAATGTAAAAAATAAAACTCCATGAGAGAGAGAGTGTGAGTGTGTGTGTGTGTATCTAGGGAGGATATATATATAACTATATCTCCTGTACCCCAACAGGCACTAAAACAAGACAAATATTCAGCAGCAAAGGTTAGGTTGATGAAGAAGAAAAGGAAAATGATCACTCAGAGAGGACAGAAGTTTCTGGAGTGGAGGGCAGAGGGGTGGCAGTGTCAACACAGAAGTGATAAGAATAAAGACAAAGGTATTAAAAGACAGTATCACTATCATATCTCCACCATATTCTTCCTCTTCTCTGTATTCTCCACCTGGGCAGGCCACTGAGGAATGACAAGTCGAAAAAAATCTTTAAACATTTTAATCTTGCTGGCAATAGACTCCATCTTTCAAAGGGGTAACCTAGCTGGTGAGTGGAATCATATGACCTTGTGATGTCAACTGCGCTTGGAATGTTTATCGTCTGGACAACCCAGCCAGCTTCTTGGGAGTAAGCGTGGGGTCTCCGTACTTGGAGTGGTCAGAATATGGAGAACTTCTCACTCCTCAGCATCTCTGGACCTCGAATCTCTTCCTCCGCCCTGAGCACTTTTCCTGACATTATGTCCTCACGTGCCACCAGCTTGCCAGGTAAACTCTGGAGCTACTAGGGCCACAAACTTGTGGGTTTTTGGGAAACTTTTGAGTACTCTATCAGATCATGTCATAGGGCCATGACATAGTGAGAAAGTCAAACAGCATATGGGGAGAAAATAATTTTTCAAAATACTGTACTCACGGTAAGTAATTCCTTCTGTGTATTGATTTTTGACAAGGAAAGAATGGGGGAAACATCTGTCAAGTTTTACCTCCCTAGAGTCTGCAGGAAATCTCAACATAGATTCTGCCTATATATAAAGAGTAGTTTTAGGTTGGGCACAGTAGCACATGCTTGTAATCTTAGCACTTTGGGAGGCTGAGGTGGGAGGATGGCTCAAGGCCAGGAGTTCGAGACCAGCCTGGGTAACAGTGAAACCTCATCTCTACAAAAAAAAAAAAAAAAAATTAGCCAGGTATGCTGGCCCATGCCTGTAGTCCCAGCTACTTGGGAGGCTGAGGTGGAAGCATCATCTGAGCCTAGTAGGTGAATACTGCGGAGAGCCGTGATCATGCCATTGCACTCCAGCCTGAATGACAAAGTGAGACCCCGACTTAAAAAATAATAATAATTTTAGTTCTGTTTTGATAAGCTGGAACTTGGCAAACCAGCAGAGAAGTCCAAGCAGTAGCATAATAGATGAGCATATTATGGAATAAAGTCGGACACTCTGAGGACTTGCTATTCCAAGGATGGTCCTCAGACCTGCAACATCAGCATCCCCTGGGAGCTTGTTAGAAATGCAGAAGCTCAGGACCCCATCCTGGACCCACCAATCAGAATCTGCATGTTTAACAAGATCCCCAGGCGATTCATATTCACACTCAAATTTGAGAAATACTGCTAGGTGGAGTAGTTCTCTGAAACATCTATATGCCCATCCATGTGACATTTATGAATCTGTGCCTTAAACACAGCACAACTACTATTCTGGGATTTGAGGCAGGTCTGCCTTTTATCAAGTCTTAGCAGCTACGCTAAGGTGTGCCCTGCAGTGAGGGCCTGCAGGAACCCTCTCTGACTGTGGGTGTGAGATGTTTCAACTGCAGAATCAGGCTTCTCATCCTCAAAGGGACCATGTAACTAACATTGCTATGCAGCCTGTGATCCCAGTCCCAGAGCGCCCAGAGGCCTGCAGTGCAGAATGAAGTCATCCATGTGATAAGATGCAGGAGGGTCAGGTGAGGGGTGGGCCAGGAAGAGAGGTGCCACCTGGGCCATCTCTTTAATCCTCTTTTCAGAGGATCTTTCTTAGACCTGAATGAAACTGCTCCATTTGGAATTCCCTAGGATGTCATCCAGAATAGCTCTGCCTACCTGTGTATGAGAGGTCACTGTTTTGCTTCAGCTTTGAGATGCTTTAAAGCATAGAGGTTGCGCTTCTAGGTATGTCTTGGGGAGTCCCGAGAAGAGGTCTCCCAACCTTGCTCAGCTCACCAGTGTTTTTTCTGCAACCCAGACATCGCAAAGACAGCGGCATCCTCTGAGGCATCCAGCACAGCTCAGGCCCTGTCGCCCCTGTACCAAAGAAGTACTCTCCGGCATGGGGTGCATAACACGACGCTCTTACCAGGTGAGGCCTTCTCCGACTCTGGGTGGGAACAGTGGAGAAGCTGAACACGGACAAGGACTGCTGTCCTAAGGGGAGGGTGTCTGTGAGCTTGGTCACATGTGCTACCTTTCCACCCGCAGTCCATGTGACCCTTCTCCCTTTGGAAAAGGCCTACAGGCCTGCAGAGGCCTCTTGCCTCACCTCGCTTTGCCTCCCCCCTTCTGTCTCTCAAGCTGGTGTGCAAGAGCAGCTTCTGTTTGTGTGGGCTTGGAGGGGTCGAGATGGGCAGTGAAGCTGAAACAATGGCCACAGCCATTCAATGGCAAAGAGAGGGATGGTAGGAGGCCAGTGGCCTGGCTGTCCATTGGACCACCTGTGTGTGTCTACCTTTAGAGGAGTCCGAGGACAGGGTGTCTCCAGGGAGGAAGGACCTGACAAATACCAAGGCTCAGTAGCCGGAAAGGGCCTCTCCTGGCCCAAGATCCAACGGCCATTTGTGCCAATTAGAAAAAGAAAGCAGCAAGAATGAATGCCATCACGGTGGGGTGAGGGCCGCCAAGGCCACTCCTGATGCTTCTTGCCCTTCTGCTTCTGCCCATGGCCCCCAGCCTCATCAGTCCCACTGCTTGCCACCCGAGGCTCAGACCCAGTCCTGTCCTTTGCAGACTACACCTTGGGGGACACCCAGAACGAGGGGCAGCTGAGGAGGAACTGCACCATCTACCGGCCCTGGTTCTCCCCCTACAGCTACTTCGTATGCTCAGATAAGGAGAGCCACTTGGAGGCCTGCAGCTTCCCAGAAGTACAGCGGGATGAGGGCAGGGGGGACACCTGCCTTCCTGAGGACATGGCTGAGAGCATCTGTTCATCCTGTTCCTCCCCTGAGAACACTTGCCCCCGAGAAGCCACCAAGAAATACAGGCATGGCCTGGACTCCAAGGACTACATCACGTGCCAGGATATCCTAATGGCCTCTAAGTGGCACCTGGCACAGCAAAACGGCTACAAGTGTGCAGCCTGCTGCCGCATGTACCCCACCCTGCACTCTCTCAAGAGCCACATCAAAGGGGGCTTCAAGGAGGGCTTCAGCTGCAAGGTGTACTACCGCAAGCTCAAAGACCTCTGGGGCAAGGAGAAGGCACGGCCGGGAGACAGGGTCTCCTTGGGCAGCTGCCAGGCCTTCAAGTAGTCCTGCTAGACACCCCGGGAAAATGGGGGTATCTCCAGAGGGATGCCAATAAATCAAAGTTAGTCACAAATTTCTGTCCAGTCTGAGGTCACCCTGTACCACCTGCTGTCCCTCCCGGATCCCCGCTCTCTCTCTGCTGGCTGACAGTTGCCTGGCAATACCAAGCCTATTCCCTGCCCTTCTCTTTTTCTCTCTCTTAAAAATAAAGCCAATACCTGAAAGCCTGGGAATGTCCTCTAAGGCAGTGGTTCTCAAAGTGAGGTGCCCATACCAGCAGTCTCAGCATTCCCTGGAGATCCTCAGGCCCTATGCAGACCTACTGAATTCAACCCTTTAGAGGCAGGCCTGGCAATCTGTTTTCCGACCAGCCCTCCAGGTGATTCTGGTGCAGCTCAGCTGTGAGAACCACTGCTCTAGGATGCCAGCCTTCCAGTTGGTCCCCACATGGCCAGTCATTGCCCCACACTGGGGAAAAGGGGCCAGATGTCCTCTCCTGTTTGCAGGTGGAGGGAATCTCTGCAGTTTTTTCTAAAGACTCCTTAAATGGAAGATCTTCTGAGGGGTGGGATGGGGTGGACAATATGTCTCTAAGCATAAGGCAGGAAAGGGCAAATCAGGCTGAGCCTGTTCCCACTGCGCACAGCACCATCCTTTACTTTGAACAGGCACCTTTTGCTTAAGCAGAACAGAACTGCTTTTGACCCAGGCGATATCTTTTCACGGCTGCTTTAAGTCAGGTCAAAATGGGCAGGTAAACATGGGAGAACGCTGCTTCCTGTTACCAAGTAACGGGCCCAGTGGACAGCCTAAATTTACTCCATTTCTGAGTGAACCTCACTGCCAATCTGACCCAGAAAGATAGGTGAGCATCAGGGACACAACAAAGACATCTATTTTGCCCATTATATAGTTTTTAAAAAATGAAGAAAAAAAAACCTGAACGAGTTAGTTGTATTCTTAGACCTTATTTCCTTCTTGTTTTATTTCCTCAATGACTTAGTGACCTTTTGGCTGCAGTAGGGCATGGCCTTTCAGGAACCCTGGCACCAACCCTCCCTAGTCTTTGCCTCCCTCACAGGTTGGCCAACAGGTGGGGTGGAGGGTCCTCCCTCACCCTCCCAGTGGATACACATTAGCTCTTGCTAGACCATTATTCTGTGGTTTAAGCAGAGCTGCTTAACACTGTGCAACCCAAATCTCATGTGTGGTTCTTTGGTTTCCCATAGAGAGAGAGAGAGAGGCTGAGTTCAGATCCCCATTACCTCAAAAGCTGGAGGCTTTTAACATACAATCTCAGTCCAGTGAGAGCACTCTGGACCTTTACCCCCAACTCCTGCTTCTCACCCTGTTCTGCCCCCTACTCCACCCAGCCAACGTCTCAGAAGCTACTTGACCCGACCAGGAGCCAGGACTTGTGGATCATGACCTATCCACTTTGGGAGAGATGGTCTCTTGGCAGCTCTGACATCATTTCCAGGACCCCATCCCCTGAGGGGACAGATGAGTTACTCTGGGCAGGTCTTTCTAGGTCTTACTCTGAAATACTGTTTCTGTGAATGGAAAAGCCACTTGAGCCCTGGAAGGTTCCTCCTTACCATGTGGCTGTGCACGTGTGTCTCTCTGATGAGGCTCTTAAGTTAGTACAAGAAGGGGCACACGTGACAGAAAAAGGAGGGAGGAGATCACTCACAGTGTCAGCACCACCTGGGAGAATCAGGAAAGGAAGCATCTCCTAATCATATCTGCTGTCTTCCACCAACCCCTTCCTCCAGGACATCTGTGTGACAGGTATGGACACATCACAAGAGGAAAAGCAACTGGGCCAGGGACGAGCCCAAGTGTCACAGCCCATGCCCATGCTGCCTGGCAGGTGCCTGTGGTTAGTGTCTTCTCCCCAAAGACAAGGCACTTTCCATATTTCACAGTCAGTGCAGTCTCAGTATAACCCCAGGAACTTTATCAGTACAGAGCTGCATAAAGTCTCAGCACAGCAAGAAAAAGCACTCAGCAAATGACTCCACTGACCAGCACAGGTGCAGGTAGGAGGAAGCTAACAAAAAGGTAAACTGTACTATATCCTGGGTCACCGCCAGGCACTATCTCCTGGGGGCGTTTAACATACAATCTCATTTACTCTCCACAATAGCTTTATGTGGTTCATACTATCCCCATCTTACACATGAGACCGTAAAGCGCAGTTCAGTTCACTCAGCCAGAAAAGAACAGAGGACACGTGAATCTGCCTTATCTGATCCTTCCAACTTTTCCTCTTGCCTGGGCCTGACAAAGTATCAGGCCTAACTCACGCTCTGCCATCAGAATGGCTAAAAGTTCCAGCAAAGCAGTCCAGCTCCCAAAAAATGCTCTGTGATATTTTCACTCCTTGTTTCTCAAACATATCCCCTCCTTTCTCAGCTTCCTCCTCCCTTTCGTCTTACTCACCACAGGGAAGCCCACATTCCTGTGAGTTGGGATGCATCTGCTGAGTCGTGTTGCAGGGACACCATAATCCTCCCAGGTAGGTATAGGGAGAAGCCTGTGTTGCTCCCAACATGGATATTTCTGGAATGGACCCATTCAGACTTCTCCCAACTACATATTGCAGACATTTAGTCAGGGAGTCAGTACATGGGACAGTCATGATTATGCAATTATATAGCTATATTGGAAAACATCTATGACATAGTACTCTTCAAGCCCTCAAAACTTGCTGCTACTGCCTACATATTCCAAGAACAGTGGAGGTTTGAAAAAAACCTGTGGTCAGAAAAGTCTGCAAAAGTCAGTATAGACCAGAGTTTCCCAACTGACATTTTGGGCTGGATCATTCTTTGTGGTGGGGGTGTGTGTGGGAGGGGGAGGGGCTGTGGTCTGTCCTGTGCACTGAAGAGCATTTAGCTGTACCCCTGGCTTTCACCCACTACATGCCAGCAACATTGAGACAACCAAAAATGTCTCCAGACATTGTCAAATGTCCTCCGGGGAAGCAAACTCACCACTGGTTAAGAACCCACTGATAAAATCCGATCCTGCAAGGCTGGTCTACAGAAACTGCACATGAAGCCACCATCTCCCTCTCCACCTTCAGGGAACATGAGAATTCTTCCTAAACCCCACACCCTTGGGAACCGTGTCACAGAGCTGATGCCGCCTGGCTAGGGAAGTGGGGTGAAAGTGAGGAGGAGAGAAGGAGCAGGCAGAAAAGCAGCAAGAAAAGACAATGGAAAAGCGTTTAGAAATAAGAAAGGTTTATTTAGCAAAAGCCACTAGACTAGTGACAACATCCAGGGAGTAAGTGCACTTACATGAACAGAATCTTTTCCCAGAGAGTTGATCCAACAGAGTTAATGACACAACAGTTTTAGGAAGTAGAGGACTGCGGGGAGGGGGGAAGGAGGAAGCAGTCAAGCAAAGAGTAAATAAAAGGAATACAACTCCTAAACAGGACCAGTTGAGAGAAATGAGGCCAGGAAGAGGTTTTACAGATAGCATTGATAGAAGCAGGAATATAAGGAATATAGTTTTCAGTCCCAATATACGGTCCATCCAGTGCAGAGAAATTCCTTCCTGGCTCTGTAACTGTGAGAGCCTCCTGTGCCGGAGAGTCTGCTGGCACCTGGGACAGGCTGGGGTAGATACCAATAAGGTAGGGCGCCCCTGGTGTCCACTTGTCCTCCGTACAGGGCAGAGCAGGATGAAAAAGAGGAAGGCAGAGTTGAGTTAGCAGAGTGAGAAGCAAGGAGGAAGGAGGACGGGGGGACATCGCTGGAAAACCAGGTCTGCAACAGTCCCTTTCCAGCCCAGTAGGCCCCAGCGGCTGGTGATCCTTCAAGGACCCGACATCTGTCCTTTGGTCTCCATCTCCACACACCAAGTGTGTGCTGGTTTGCATCACACTGGGGAGGATGCCAATACACAAACCAGTGCTCCAGGGAGGACCCGAGTTGGGGAAGGTGGGGCCAAGGCAGGCGGAACCCATCATGGAACACCCCAAAGGCAAAAGTCTTGAATGGGTCCCAGAGTCAGCAACACAGATAACTAGTTCCTCCAATTCTTTCATCTCTCCATTTTCTTTCTTCTTTCCCTTCTCAAGCTTTTCAAGACAATTTTAGCAACTACCTTCCTCATTCACTCTCCAGCCCCAGCCCCACAAGCCTTCTCTAACCACATTCTACACACCTCATCCACCGGGCTCAGGCTTTATCCTTAGCTCCTATTTGCCTTGAGAAAACAGATCTTTCATTCTCCTGGCCACAAAAAATCCTAATAATCTAAAAGGTCTCCGACTCAAGAATCCCAAGTTAGATTCATAAGCAAGCTAGGTTCAGACACATTGGACTTCTGACAGCTGTTCCTTTAGTCTCACAGATCTCCCTTCCCTGGTTCTTCTTTCCTTGTATATCTGGACCTACTTCCAGTGGTTAATAAGGTCATATAACAAAGCAAATAGAACTACACTTCTCCAACTAAATTCATGTTAGGAAAAGAACATATGGCTATTGATTCAAACACCCTGGAGATCCCTATTCTCTTTTCTCTGTCACATTCCTACATACACATACACAACTACCCTCAGACATGTGTATATATGAACGTAGTGTACACACACACACACACTCACCACCCTTCCTATTTTCACTGACACCCTGATGCACCAAGGAGGGCTAACATAAAGCTGCATTTATTCCTTTAATTTGGACTTTCTGGACAAGAAATCCAACCATGGCTGTAAGAAAAGGGCTGCGCTTTCATTTATATAAATTCTAAAGCAAAGCTAGGGTTGATAAACCACATTTTGGGGTGACCATATCCTTACCAATTGACCCTCTAATAATACCACATTCTGGGTCTGTAGCTTGCTGTCCAAGATAAAGACTTAATTCCCCAAACATATGACTCTATAGTATGTCTCGGCAATCTCTTCAGGCACTCAAAAATCTGTAAACAGCCACTTAAGACCTTACAGGAGCAAAAGGAGCTTTTCCTCACTGCCCCAGCCAGCCCGTTCCGGAGTAGTGATGCCTCGGCAAGGCTAGACGGTAAAAGGAGAATCCCACGTGGCACTTTATACAGGTGTGCCTGAGGCACGCACCCAGAGAGACGGGCCAAGGGTGATGGGGCTGTGGTCCCTGACCCAAGTGGCAGTGATTCCGAAGAGTAGACAAAAGCAGTCTCAGCTAACAACCTGTGTTCATATTTTTTTCTTTTTTGAGAAGTAAAAATTGACCACTACTGCCCAGTGGAGGGGACAGGATGAGAGGTAAGGCTGGGGGCTCTAGGTCTTGGAGGCTTTCGTAGAGGCAAAGTGCTGCAAAGTTTCAGTTGGCACAGCCCCTGTGGCAGGACACAGGTGGGGAGGAGGCAGGGGGCAATTTCCAGCCTCCATGTAGATGGGCTGGGCTTCAGGCAGGAGGTGGGCAGGGCAGGGCTTTCTAACTGAAAAATCAGACCTAAGTGTCTTGTGGCAGCAAACAGGCTGTCCTCCTTGGGTTCTCAAAGTAAGGGTCTGAACCATGTTAAAGCTTCCAGGTTCTCTCTGAAGCAACATCCAACACCTGGCTAGAGAAAATGTTTGGATTCAGTTCCTCTAAAAGCGCATCCACTGTGACCCATCCCAATTCCATGCTCACACTACAAGGAATAGCCTGGCTTTTGCAGCCGAGAGCACTCAACCTCTACTGTCTCAGCAAGGGCCTGGAGAAGGAATTCTTTGTATAGAGGTCAGGGAAGGGTCAGACAACCGGTAGCATCCTGATATCCAGAAACAAAGTACCCAAGAAGGTACCAATGGCTTTCCTTCATGGTCGAGACCATGGAGATGGGGAGGGCATGGGAGGGGATCTGGGGACACGACAGAGCAGGTGGGTAGCGGCTCATCCAACAGTCTGGTGGTCCTGAAGAGGGATCCTCTCCCAAAGCCATGGGCTCTGGAAGGCCCTGCCCCAACCACCCTTCAGTAGCAAGTAGAAGAGAGAAGCTGATTTGCCCCTGAAGATCCAATTTCTTCCCCACTCTACCCTCCAGAGCAACATCTTAATCCTTTCTGGAAACCTCACTCTCTCGGCCTCTGGGCATTCTCCTTGGCAGTGCCACTGGCTGGACATCCCCCTACCCAGGCTGTAGCCAGACATGGCCTCTCCGCACAACACGCCTCCTCGCCATCTCCTGGCCCCGGCACCTACACGGCGATCTCATCATCCAGGCCATCGCCCAGCTCCTGCCTCTGCAGGACATTCAGCAGGCGTGGCAGCTCCTCCTGCGACCACGAGTCTCGCTCTTCGCTCTCGTCCGTGTTGGACTCGTACTCCGAGGCAATGCCTGACTCCCGGAACTTGATGAGCTCCAGGCCACCCAGGAGTGGCTCGCCCTGCGCAGGGGGTGGGGTGTCCTCAGGTGGGAGAAAGCGGAAGCACTCCAGCTTCACCAAGCAGTCGCGCCTACCTAAGGGGCTGCCCGCTGGGTGGGCAAAGTCAGCCAAGCCCGCGCCCAGCGGCGGCGAGTGCAGGTCCTCTGGCTTAGGGGTCGTGGGGTCACAGAGCACAGGCAGGGCTCCAGAGCGAAAGGTGATCTCCAGCAAGCTGTCCTGTGAGCCCACTGGAGGGGGGAGACAAGAGGAAGAGGAAGGGCGAGTTAGGAGACGATTTGGGAAGCCTGCCTTCTGACAGCCTACGTGCCTGCCACAGTCCTTTCCTGCCCAACTCACAGGAGGGTTGCATCTCTCGCTCTCTCCATGTCCCTGCCCCTGCCCCCCCCCCCCGATGTCTGTCTGTCTCTCTCTTTTTTGAGTCAGGTCTCACTCTGTTGCCCTGGCTGGAGTGCAGCGGCATGGTAAGGCTCCTCGCAACCTCACCCTGCTGGATTCAAACAATTCTTTTGCCTCAGCCTCTCAAGTAGCTGGGATTACAGGCATGCACCACCATGCCTGGCTAATTTTTTGATTTATTGTAGTGACGAGGTCTTGCTAATGTGCTCGGGCTGGTTGTGAACCCCTGGGCTCAAGCAATCTACCCTCTTTGGTATACCAAAGTGCTGAGATTACAGGCGTGAGCCACTGCACCAGGCCTGCATCTCTTAATATTTCACCTCCACACAGCCCCAGACACATTTGGCTGGAAGAGAGGAGCTTTGGGACCATGGAAAGTGTGGGGCCGTGAGCACCACATGATAATCTGGGGAGGCCACTGAATGTCTTGAATGGGGTTTGTGGTAGGAAAAAGGTACCAAATGGAAGAATGGTGTTAAAAGCACGAGTAACCTTTAGTACAATCTTATAAATCAGTATTAATTAGGATAAAGCAGGGTCTTAATAAATAAACAGAAATCTGGAAACTCCAGAGAGGTTTACAGAGTGGTCAGGTATGGTGGTTTCCAATACATACCTTTAGGCCACTTGAAGATACAGACTCCCAGCCCTGCCCCAGACCCAGAATCTCTGCAGGTTGGACCCAATCATAGGCATTTTTAAAGGAGCTCATGGAATAGTTTAGGGGGCATTGGTATAGCTGGGAAAAGGTTAGATTAGATTTGGTTTGAATCTTGGCTCCATTCCTTGCTAGGCCTGGAAGCTCAAGTTAGTTACTTAACCTCTCTGAGTCTGTTTCCTTATTTGTAAGACTGGCATATCAACATATACCACCATCAAGATTAAATGAACTTCCATATAAACTTATCACAGTTTCTGGCATGAGCTATAGCAGATCAATTTACCTGTCCACAGCCCCTATACACTCTGAGCACACATAAAACTCACAGATAAGCTCAAGTGGGAGGTGTGGAAATATCCTGCCTTCTGCTGCTTCCCAGTCCAGTCTAGCGGGGCCTGAGTGTAGAGGTAGCGTCTTCGGTGAGCCAGGGGAGAAAGGGGGGAACAACAGGCAATCTTTGCCACTCCACTGTCTTATCCAGATACACTGCTATCAGCTTTTTCTATGCAGCAGAGTCATGCCATACACAGTGCAGACAGAGTAGTAAACTAGTAAACAGTTAGATGCCTCCCACAGAGATCCCAGAGAGCATGACACCCAGTAGATGCTCACTATACTGTATTTTAACTGAAAAAGCCCTCTGAGAAAGAAATGGGTTGCCTGAGGGTGTAGAGTACCCAAGCCCCCATCAAGGAGAGACTGTGTACACAGCAGTGACTGCAAGGACATTCGAGGCCAAGCCTGGAGACTGGATTAGAAGGCAGTCAGGTCTTCTCTGGCCCTGCAATTCTGTGATTCATGAAGTATATGAAGAGGACAAACAAAGCTGCCTTTGTTTTCTGCTGTGACACAGGGACAGGTCAGCGGTCCATAAAAGCAGCACCAAAAGCTTTGGGGAGAATAACACATTTTCCAGAGCCTTCACAGAAGGAGGCAAGGCTGGGTAGGGCATGGACTTACTGGCGTTCTGTCCTGACAGCTTCAGCTCCAGCTCCTGCACCTGCTTGACCAGCAGAGAGATGTGCTGGAGCATGTCCTTGTTCTGCAGCAGGAGCTGGTGCACGCGAGCCTGGGCTTCCAGCCGTGCTGCAGCCTCAGCAGCCAACTGGTCCTTCAGCAAGTGAACCTGCAGAGAGGAAGAGGTGGCAGAGAAGACAGAACAGAGAGAAGAGAGGGACATGAATGCACATAAGACTCGCTGGCAGATGACTGGAACCAGAAATGTCCTCCAAGTTCAATTCAGGATGAAAAAGCCCTTCCTGGGCAGAATGGGCACCTGGGCTTAGAATTTTGGAGGAGTCAAAAGAAGCTGGTCCATTGGCCCTGTGAATTTCTCTGTTTATCCCAAGCAAGGGCCATGACACATCACTAAGGTGCCACTCTGGGCCCCAAGGGCAGAAGGAAGGAGCTATTTATACCCACTCAACCCCCCAAAGTGCTCGTTCCCTACTTAGAGAACTCCCGCAGCACCTAACATGGCATTGCCTTGTTGAGGGGAGAACCCTTAAAACAAAAAAACACACACAAAAAACCTGAGCACTGATTTTGTTGACCCACTGGTTACACAGTTTCACAACAAAACCCACATAATCTTTCCTACCCTCTGCATACTCAAATGTAACAATAAATAAAGCACTGCATAAGGCTGTTTAAATGAGTGAGGTGGTCATAATAAAGCCTGTCTTTTAAAGTCTGTGGGTATCAGCTTCTTTCCCTGTCTATTCCCGTTTTCTTTCCCATAGCAGACACCTAGAACTGCAATTCATACCTGGCAGGGGCCAAACATTTGCTGACTGACTCTTAAGCGGGGCTTCTCCAACCACCCTAGAAGGGCTGAAGTGAACAATTTACAGCACCCTCATCAATTCACAACCTTCTCATGGCAGAGCAGCTGACAACAGCCCACTCAGCATGTGTGGGACCCAGGTGTCAACTGCTCTGTTCTTGGTGAGTAATCTTCATGTAGAGATGTAACTCAGTGGGAGGAGACAAGGACAATTATATCAGGACTCTGGCGCGAAGAAATTAAGCCACAAGGTCAATACCAGTGTTCGCACACGGGATTCTTGAGCTAAAAAGCAGATAAAGGACTTCAGGGAGGGTTTCAGAAGGTCCCTGAAGAAAAAGAACTAATGAATTTGGTGGCCTGGACCAAGGCAGCTCATGGGGAAGAGAGAGTGTTCTTGGATCAAAAACATGGTGTGGAGCCAGGTGACTGGGGGCAGTGGAACAAGGATGGAGAGGGAAGATAGACGAGAAGTCAGAAGCATCAGCGAATTCTCTTGCTGAGAAAACAAATACTTGAATTTCTGAAGCACAGTATGCTCCCAAAGAGATTCATATTTTATCGGGGAGTAAAGGACCAAGGTAACTCACTGTCTAACCACACCAGGCCAAGCGACCTGCTGGCCCAGGGTTTGCCCCTCCCAACAACCAGCATTCAGAGAATTATTTATACTCATGGGCACAGTGGCTGCTTCCCTCTTGCCCAGATTTGAGGACCTGACCTTGCAGTTGACTCTGCTTCTAACTGAGTGGAGCCACTAATGAGATTAGCTGCCACTTTCCATTAGTGGCTCCCAGGGTTGGGCCCCTCTTTCCCCTAAGGGAATGATGACTGAGGATTCTAAAGCAAACGTGTCCTTTAAGCTGCTAAGGACAGAACCGATAGCTTGGTCAAGAAGTCAGCCTCATTTTCTGCTGCATAACAGGAAAGATCTGGAAAGGAGTGAGGACACCTGTGATACAGTGAAATATATGTTTGGTCTTCATCATTGTTTCCCTACATATAACTCCCCAAACCCTTGGGATCTCTGGAGTGGTAAGGGTGTCTTTTATGTGCTTATTGGATGGCGAGCGGCTGGGGCCCCCAGGGAGGCTCAGGATGGGGGCTGGTCAAAGGAAAGACATGAGAGAGGGTTGGGGACTCCAGAGAGGAGAGGGGGCTGGAGGTCAAGTTGATTACCAACGGCCAGCAATTTAATCAGTCATGACTACGAAATGAAGCTGCCTTGAAAATTCAAAAGGACTAGATTCAGGGGCGCTTCCAGACAGCTAAACAGGCAGAGGTTCCTGGAGGGTGGCATACCCAGGGAAGACATGGAAGCTCCACGCCCTTTCCCCGGTACCTTGGTCTACGCATCTCTTCATCTGGTGCTCATCAATATCCTTTGTAACATCCTTTATAATCAGTAAATGTACACAAAGTGCTTTCCCGAGTTCTGGGAGCCACTCTAGAAAATCAGCTAAACCTGGGGAGAGGGTAGTGGGAATCCAATGTATAGCTGATTGGTCAGAAGTGTGACAATCTATTACTTGATGGGCATCTGAAGTGGAGGGTAGTCTTGTGGGTCCAAGCCCTCAAACTATGGGATCTAACACTGTCTTCAAGTAGACAATGTCAAAATCAAATGGAGTTAGAGGACACCTCCCTGGTGTCAGCTGCATAACTGCTAGTTTGTTTGGCATGTGGGGACAATCCCCATACATTTGGTCACAGAAGTGTATCAGTGAGCGTATAGCAGGAAGAAATGGCTATATCCACTCAACAAGGAAAGAAGTGTCAATTGTATTTTAATCTGGATGTCATATGGTGGGTGGCTATTTAGGTTTTATCCTCCTTAGAAACTGGAAAACGTTCACCTGGGAGTCTCCCAAATCCATTTGGTTCTAAGGAACAGGGTAATTGCTGTGGGAAGCCCACAGACCAGTCCCCAGGGAAGGATCAGGTTAACTTTGTACCTGCAAGCACCATTATTTATTCCAACTAAGTATATCATTGAAAGGAACCTACTGAGCAAATAGAATTGTTAATTATTCATTGACTATTTTCTTTGGAACCAGTCAGAAATGTCACACAGAAATGTGGAACAAAGTCTTTCAGTGGACAGAAACAAAGTAAGTAGAAAATTCTGCATACTGTTAAGTGGCATTTACTGAGGGCTCTCGGCATGTATGCGCCAGATTCAGGTTCCTGCATCCCAATCTGAGCATCCTATCAGGACAGGCCATTTGAATGTACCAGACCAGGAGAGGGAATGCTGTTGGATACTCCCTAGGCAACTGTAGGTAATTCACTTCCCTCTGGACCTCAGTTTCTCCCTCTGTCAACTGGCTGCAGGCTCAGTTGATGATTCTTCACCCAGGTGGACACAGTGGTTGGTAAGTTGGTACTAGGGGCAATTTGTTAAGGGTTCAATGAATAAAAGCCTCAGTTCCCCATTGTGAAGTCAGAAAAATTAGGATTGAGGAGGAGAGGAGTTTCCTCTTTCAGAAGCCAGGAGAGAAAAAAAATAGTTGGAAGCTTCTTTTGCAGGTATCCAAGTTTCAGTGGTGGAGTACAATCAATATCTAAAAGGAGACCCTTGAATCAAATACTTCCCATTGTAAATCCACCTGCACTAAGTGCCATGAGAAAATGCTCCTCATGCCAGATTGGGAATTTCACCTCTGCAAGTGCAGAATTAGACCATTTCAGGTATGTTCAAGTCCTGTGAGTGTGGAAGCACTTACACTGCCACCACTGCCCAAATCAGCACTCATGAGCCTCTCTACCTCTGCAGTCATTGAAAGTGGCACAGGCATAAGGTTCAAACCTCATGCAGCAGCAGCCTGTGGCTCGGGAGAACCCACACCAGGCTACGTTGAGGCAAAATGGTCTGGACTTCTTCCAGCTCTTCGGTGCAGTGTTTTGTAACTATGTAGGCTTGAACTTAAAGTGCTCATACAAGGTGTGCTATTTCCAGCCTTTGTTTAAGTAATCCACTACAGCTCTCTGCTTTGTTTCCACAGTCACACAACAGGAACAGAGAGCACCACCTCTTTCCCCTAGATGGGCTATTTATTTGCATTTAGCACTCTTTTCTTTCAAAGAATTAAACATTTTTCACAAAGGTAGACCATACTTTATTTCTGGAATGGTACGAGTTAGCATCCCCTTTCCAGAGCTGTGTCATCTTTGGTAATGACTAGTGCAGTCACAGAGTAAGTCAGTGATGTGGCACACAGCGGTATGGCACTAAGGCGACTCCCAGAGAGCTAGTGCTTAGACGTCCAGCTCTGCAACTCAGCCACGACATGACACACGTAAGTTCAGCCCTACACCCTCCAGCTCCACACCAGTTCCCAGAACTCTGACGCCCACCCTCAACCCACCCAGCAACACCAGACCATCGGTCCACTCATTCTCCAGCCTACTTGCCTGGACTCCAGCTCCTCCATCAGAAGTGGGGGCAGGGCCAGGCTGAAGTTAGGGAGCAGCAGGCACATGAAAATGGCAGTGGAGAGAACCAGAGCAATTTGCCCCCCACACATGGGACGCACAAGCAGAGGCAGGCGGTGCTGTCTCAGCATGCACATGGCAGGGACTTGGGTAGTACACACCCAGGTGCTGGGGACTAGGTGAAGCAACGAGGACAGATGCTAAATCAAGGGCTTGGGATGGGGATGCGGAGTTTTTTTTAGCGCTGTTCCTCTAACTACAGCACACACGATCACGAAGCATAAATAACCAATTCCTTGTTCCTGAACAAGCGGAAGTGGCAGCAGGTAGGGGAGAGATCTTTAAATAGCAATACTGAGCTACACTAATGTTTTCCTCATGAGCGGGACTGGGAATTGGCAAACTGTGATCAGGCCTGGCCTACTTATCTGTTGTCAGTCAGCCACAGTGCCCAGATCAATTCTGGGGCTATGCAGGCTGGGCCCATGGCCATGCAGGTGCCAGCTACATCCCAGCTTTGATTCAAGGCTTGGCTAAACACTCATTCACACCCTTGAACTTCTGGTCCATCTAAAAGCAGGAAGCTAGTGCAGCCAGGCAAGCCTCATGCTGGGTCAGGAGAGTGGTCAGAGGGACTTGGGTTTTCACTATTTACACACTGAGGGCTAACCTGGAAATACTTAGGAGGTGGTTCAACACCATCTTTGCCCATATACCTTTAAGGCCAGGGCAGGACCTTTGAGGCCAGCTCAGAAGCCATTTAGAGTGAGGCTGGGAGAGGTCTTGAGTTCTTAGACCACATCAGAATACTGGGGAGGAGACCTATGCCTGGTCCCCATGGCAACACCAGAACCTGTGAGAGGAAATGGGGGTGGGGGGCGTGAATAACACAAGTGACCCCAAGAGTACACCTGTCTAAAAGAAACTGTGTCTTCATCCTTAGATTTTTATCCAGGAACCACATAGGGGAATTTGGATGCTCCCAGAGAAAAGGAAAATGTATTCCCACCTGAAATGCTGAGGTCACAGTTTTACTCATTGGAATTCTGGGGACAGCTGCTGGTAGAAAGACAGAAATGCTGCAGTTTGGTGGCAATAGAGTCTGACAGAACAAGTAAAAACTGACCTTGTGATGGAAACCGAAATCAGTGCCACTCACGCGGAGAAACCAGGCATGCTGTATTTGGTCTATTTCAAATGTGTGAAAGACACCAAGGAAACCTGTCTATTAACCCAGTCACATAGCTTACATAATTGTTTTTACCCAAAGGTACGGATACTTGTAAAAAGCCCTTGGGATGAAATGTTACAAAGAGAGTGGAAGAAAGAGGAATGTACAGAGACATCTCTAACTGAAGGTCAGGTTAGGACTGACTCTGTCTGCAGGTCAGGGGTGTTGAAAGTCAGCCGAGAGGTACAATACCCTTGTTGTGCTCCCAGGCAGCCAAAGCAAGATGTAAACAGAAAGAAGGTGCTCAGAGAGTGACTGATGGCTGTGGCAGAGAGAGGTAGAGGAGTGTGTTCAAGAAGCTCTCAGATGACCCCAAGATCCCACCCAATCTGAAGATTTTGGAAGTCTATAACTCTTCCCAAAGTCATCTTACCAATGTGGGACATGGATGCACTACGGTGGCCTTTCAATCATGTCACTGCCTCTATTCAGAGTCGAGCAGGGTACTGTCAACTAGATTCAACAGGTTTCAAATGAGTGAGAGGCTAAGGGTGCCCAGCCTGTGAAAGTGGCTGGAACTGACAGAGGCTGATGAAGCAAATCTCAAACACTACACTCACACCTTCTCCTAGACTGACAGTCTTCTAGGAGACAGGAAATTAAAAGCAAGCCACAGCAGGGATGCCCTGTTGAGACAGATGCCTGATTCGAAACCAGAAAACCACTCTTAGGGTTTTCTGTGGGAGACCCATGATAAGTTATAGGTCCTGTTGTTTTGTAGACTGAGTGCATCCTCCCACTGCCACAACACTCTTGTTGTTGTGTAGATTACACATTTGCAAAGTAGTTTCTTTTTAGTGCTTAGCAGCGACAACTTCAAATTCAAATGTCTCCTGATAATATAATATCATGAATATGTATCAAGCCCACTCTTAAACAAATAATAATTACTTTGCAATTGATATGCAGAAAGAGGAAAGTATGATGGCAGAAGAATGGATCTGTATTCAATGGGAAACTTCTGGAAATGATGTGAGTATGGGAATGGCCTCGTGCAGGAGTGCTCCGGCTTTGTGCTCCTGTCAGCCATCGCACTGGGGAGGAGGGGATTCTCAGACTGCCACACGGTCATTAACCACAGGAGACAAATTCTTTCGTTTGACAAAGAGGAAAGATTTTTTTTCCTCCAAATATACGATGCCATTAATGACACTGCCTCCTCACTGTTGCTGTTTTAGAACACCTGCAAATCCTCCTACTATCATTACACATCCTTTTGTTTCATGGTAAGACTTTTTTTAAAAGGCCCCAATGACTTGACAGCTTGTCCCACTGACGCAACTCTTCTGAAACCTGACCGCAAAAGTCATCTAGAAGGTTTGGGCTTCAGGCCTGGGTTAGTGGAAACTGTGTTACAAGGTATTTTCAAGAGCCAATCCACAGCAGATCCCTTCATGGTTCAGCTGCCAGATGCTTCTACCCGAGAGCCAGAAGAAGAGTAAGCAGAAGAAACAACAGAGATCAGTAAGTGCTCCTCGGAAAGGTCTGCTCCCCGCCATTCTAGCATATAGAAGACCCACACAGTCAACAACCATTCAAGCAGATTTAGAATGTGGATGCATAGAACTGCCCTTCCTGATCCCTCACCAACTCTCCCAACACCTGACAGACCCACCTCCCTAACATCTTCATCTACTCCTCAAGCCCTGAGCCCTTCTCTTACCTCAGGATTCAGCCTTTAAATAGTACAAGCGAATGTGTCTTCACCATTCCCTGACTGCCCATGGTAGAGATGAAGCTCAGACTCTTAAGTTCAAGGAAGATGTGGAATACAGTGCCCTCCACAGAAAGCAAACAGGAAGAATCCCTGCTAAAAGTAGCAAGGGAAATCAGCTCACCCTCCTGTACAAAGTAGCAACAGCCCAACAAATCTTCAGGGCACAAACCCCTTGATCCTGAGATCTAAGCCAATTCTTCTCATTATGGCTCCAATAATATGCCTAAATTCCTGTAAGTGAAATCCCATTATAATGAATTCCAAGGCCAGTGTCGTATTGACTACTGCCTGGAATAAATAGATCACTATCAGGGGCTCGGAAACCTGTTATGGATAAGGAAGCTTGGGATGCCAGTGTGCTGGTCTTTACCAAAGTGTCTGGCACAGATTCATTCCTTGAGCTGTTCTAAGAGTGCTATCACACAGTCACACCTGTCCTGACTCTGAAGGCATCCCTTCCCACCCCCAGACACCAGGAAAATAAAGCAGGAAAGGAAGGGTGGAATCATGTGCATCTTTTTCCTTGGTCAGTTCAAGTCAACCAATAACATTCAGCCAAGCCAGCCAAGCCCAACTAAGAGCAGGGGATTCACAGGAAACCAAGATGTGCCTCTCCATCTCAATCACATCCCCCATCTCACCCCCTCCCACTGCCCCCTCTCCCACAAGCAATGATTCAACAGCATGAGCGGTTCCTATGGCTCCCTAGATTTTAAACCTGCCCTGTGCCCCTAGTTAGGGAAGGCGCGTCAAGCCCATGAGAGTGGAGCCTGCGAAGTAGGGAGGAGGCTGAGGAGAACCTGGGCCACAGCCACTTGCGTCTGCTGCTGCTGCTGCTGGAGGAGCTGCTGGAGGAGCTGCATCTGGTGGTGAGTGGACAGTGGTGTCCCCGTGTCCAAGCCCGGGGGCTTTGAGGATGAGGAGGGGAGCAGCATTCTGGGCGAGGCTGTCAGCATGGGCTCCTGGGGTTGCGGCGAGACCTGACAGAGAAGTGAAGACAGGACATGACACACGGCAGGAGCCATCCCTCTCCTTATAACACACACTGTATGCACCCGGGAGGGCTGAAGCAATCACCTGTCACTCAAGACTTGACAATGCTGCATCTTCAGTGGGAATGGGAATAGGGCTCCAGGAAGGAAGCGGTGTAGTGGCCTGGGCTGGAGCCACACAGCTAGAAAGTCATACTGGACACCTCAGTCACTGATGAGAGATAGACAGTAGATACTGCGCCATCTCTTGCCCACCACTTCCAATGACACCTTGTTGTTAAGTTACTCAAGGTTCTAGACCTAGAAGAATCTATTTCTGGAAAACACAGCTACTACCACCTGCCATGAGAGCAGGGAGGAGGTAGCTTCATTCTTTACTATGGTCTCAGGGCTTCAAGGTCTAAGATGTTCCTTGCGAGTTGGACCCTGGAAGAAGGGGTCCTGTGAGGGGAGGCTGCCTCCAGCCTCCACTGCCTCCAGCCTTCACTGTCTCCTCTCACAGTGAGAACCACCAGGGAAGAAAGTTTGGATATAAAAACTAATAATGATCTGGAGAAAGCAGTTTCTGTCTCTTTTCCTCCCATCCCTCTCTCTCTCCTGTGGACACTTTTACCAAGACAGCTTCTACAATTCACAGAGTTCAACGACAGGGAGAGACATTCTGTTTCTGGCAATTCTGCTGCTGCGCCTTCTTCAGACACATAAAGAGGAAGGTCCCCTGTGACAGAGGGTCCTTGCCACATGTAGGGGATAAACTGGGCACCAAAGGAAAAGTCAGGCAGGCAATTTAGAACTATATCACCCTCCAAACCAGATAGACTTCTCCTCTGGATGAACTGGCCTAACGACCTCCACCTGAGACAGAACACATGCATGATGAAGAAAGAGACATGCCCTGATACTGGTGAATGGGCTGGGAACCCGAGGGCAGAGCTACTGGCCAGTAATTCTTCTTCTGGGCTTTTACAATTTTAACTTAACTTTGTCTTCAGGTTGGAATTTGGTCTCAAGCTCTGAGTTTCTTAATCTGGACCAGATGAAGAACTCCTAGGGGCCTCAGTCTATCTCACCTATATATTGATGACTAAGGTGGTCTCCCTGTTTCTAACACCCAGAGGGCCAATTTCCAGACTCCACAGTGCTATAAGGGTATCAAAGGCACAAAATCACTAGTTGCAGGCAGAGGGGGCCCAAAGTGACTTAGCTCCCTCAGGTGAGTCATGTGTGTGACTGTGCCAGGGTGAGCCTTGCAAAACACTGCACAGAGATGAGATTCTGTTAAGGGTAGAGGGTGTCAAGGAGAAGGAATCAAACACTGGCAGGACGCTGGGAGGGCGATGTGTGTCAGGAATAAGCTCTGTGGCATCCAGGCAAGCAGTAGCACTTCGCATCAGCACACAGAGGTACACGGGTTCCCTCCGAAAGGCAGTGACGTGTACTCTAGCGCCACCACCAAGCTGTGGACATCCCATTTGGGAACTGAGCCAGCAGGGGCCAGTAGGACACACCTATGCAGATCACCGGGACAGACCACTCCTGCCTACCTTGGATCCTGCGTGGGGGCCTCCTTCCTTCCCTACAGCGTCCAGGTCAGTCACCCCGCGGCTGAATTCCAGGATGTCATTTCCCGGGAGTGGGACCTCCACTGCGTCAATGTCAGTTTCCTCCGCAGTGGCTGTGGAGGCCCTCTCGGCTCCAGTGAGCTGCCGGCCTGCAGGGATGGCAGGAGAGGCAGGGAAGAGAATGAGGACACCAAGAGCAATGTCTTTCCTTCCTAACACTTTGGCTTTCAACTACGTCAAGCCTGCTGGCTTCCTAACATTTTCACATATCTTTTCACTCAAGGACATTAAAAAGTATATTCTCAGACCAATAAGATGTTCCCATCTTAATGACTTTTTAAGTCCAGAAACAAAGGGAACATTTCCTCAAGCCTACATGTGACAGCTTTGTCAGGTTGGCACATTTATAGTGACAGGGTGTGGGGACACTGGAAGAAAAAGGTGACGGTCATCTCCCCTCACTGCAGCTCAGGAACGGAAGCAGCCAAAGGAAGGACTCCTATGCCAGGAGTTCAGAAACCTGGAGCTCTGCCTCTGCCAGGTCCCTAATGAGCTTTTGGAGCAAATCACCTCACATCTTGGGCCTCTCTTAACTATGAAATTAGAGGCTCAGTTAGTTGGACAGGTATGGGGTCCCTGACTGAGGAATATGGACAGGAAGACATGAGGCCCCATCTTAACAGAATATCTGTCTCCCAGCCCTCAGTCTGACTCTGACCCTCTCGCCAAGAGCAGAAGCTGGTAAGAGGCCTGTAGGAGGTAGCAGGGGAGGAGAAGGGAGGCAGGTGGCTGCCTTTCCATGCCTTCCTCATCTAGCTTTTCTACTTCCTACTTCTCTTCCTTTCCACTGAAGACCACGACCATGCTTTATTTAATCCCATACACAGCATATTGCCTCATACCAACGTATGAAAGTTCTACTATTTCTTTTTTTCCTTCCTTCCCTGTTCCCGTTTCTCAGACTCTATAAAAACACCAGACAATTCTTGGAAATTTCCCAGGAAATATATTCCTTCTCTACATTTGAGAACAGGTTTATCACTACTGTCTTCAAGTAAGATTTGTCATGTGTGTTCAGAGATCAGGCATTGACTGTAAAATGGAACAGGTAGACGTAAGCAGGAAATACAGAGTTGAGGCCCCAACCCCGCAGCGAGTCTAGGCAACAGCCTGGGTCATTTGGGTGCCTGCCTTGTAGAACAAACCGTTCAAGGAAGTTTTCCTATGAAACCCACACAGTCATCTGGGGAAACAAGCCTGGTATTTAGAAAGTAAACAGTGTGCTTGGTTTTCCTCCCGGCGGCTCCAGGAACTGGGGAGACAGCCCTGTTGAGGGTGGCAGAGGCATGCATTTAATGGAGAAGATGGTCCTGACAGAGGCCTCTGGGGACAGCTCTTCCTCTGCTTTGTAAACCAGTGGGCAGGGGGCACAGGCAGCAGACTGCCTTCTGCACACCCCTGCACCCTGATATGACCTTCTAGATGATCAGAGGCTTAGCCTGAGAGACAAAGGGTGGATAGAGAACCCGTGGCTGTTTTCCAGTAGGTGGATGGTGCAGGGAACTTGGCATCAGGTTCTCTGTGCCTGAAGAGGAATAAACAGGTGCAATGTCCACCCACAGGCAGAAGGATTGGGGCTCCCGCCATGCTCTGTGCACTTAGCACACAACATATCAAGTGAGCCTGGATGTCCACCTTCCCATCTAGACTCGAGGCCAGGGCTGTGTCTCACTCATGTTTCCTAAGGATGTGGCACAGAGAATATGTTCCACAAGTATAGGGGAAATAGTGTTGTGACAGGGTAGCAAATGGGAGTGGACCACAGGAGGAGGAGGCCTATCCAGCACACCTCCTACCCACCCCCCACTCCCCTGTCCCTGGAAATCCTAACAAAGAGGGTTTGGGCATGCCCCTGGCAGAAGCCTGGGTAGAATCAGGTTCTAAATCTCAGGTTCTAGCTCTGCTTTGGGGGAATCATAAAAACACAAACTGCGGTGCTATTCTGTTTGTATTAATAGAGTTCCGAAAATAAAGCCGAAGTCACTCAATCACCAACCACAAAACTGCTTTCTGAGAGACCCCCCCCCTGACACTCTCTGGTACATAATCACATATGGAGTCCTGCCAAGTTAAGACACTAATGGGCACAGATGGTTATAGGAGCAGATCTGGTAGAACCAGGAAAGGCAGAACTGGGGAAGACAGAACAAGCTGCGTGGAGGCCTACGATCACTGCACGTGCCTTCAGGATCTCATATCGCATGAGACAGGACCTAGAGGAGGGACCTGCAGCAAATAGCCTTCTTCAGGTTCTGTCAGATACAGGAGAAAATCTGGCATCTGCAACTGTCCAGACATCAAGAAGTCCAAGGGACAAGAATGTCATGAAAAACCATCTAGCAAATCCAGGAAACTTTGGCTTAGTGTACTCCAACTTCGAAAATGTAACAGAGGTAAGACCCAAATACCCAAATAGGGGGTGGGGACCAGTGCTGCTTTCTGAACTGCTTCTTTAGACTATTTCTATCCAATACATTCACTAGTAACTAGAAGTCATCAGTCATATACTTATTTCATTTATTTATTCAATAAGTATTTATTAAGCACCTTATATATGATAGAAATCTATAGGCCACTGAGCATAAAGATAAATAAGCAACATCTGAGTTTTCAATGCTTCTCCAGCCCTTTGGAAGAAACAGACATGACCCACCCACAGCCTGAGTTCTGTCACCTGTGGGGAGCTATCCAAGGTGCAGGACCATAAGAGTAAAACATCTAACTTAGGCAGGGTTGAAGATGCCTGTGTGGAGGAGAAAACACCACCTGAAAGAGACTGGCTAACGCGGTGGAGAAGTGGGCAGGTGTGGGCAGGTTGTGGAAGGCATTGGAGGGGGATGTCAATGAGTCAGGTGCAAAGGCACAGAAACTGGGAACTCCAAGGCACACCAGGCACTATGAGTGATTCTTCAGGGAGAGAACTGGCCAGGAAGACTTGGCATCTTATCTTGAAGAACTGAAATCAGGTAATACCAAAAGATTTTCATTCTTTAAAAGTTCACTCTAGAGATGGTGTAGAGGGTAGATCCAGAAAGGACAAGACAAAGCAATACTATAGGTGAAAAATATGAGAGTTTAAGCTAAAAGACAGGCAACAACAGAGAAGAAGGGGCAGCTTAGAAGGAAATTCAGGGGGCAGAAGTCACAGGACTTGCTTGTCTGTGACATGAGGGGACAAGAATATGTGCAGGATAAGTTTTTAAATATCTGATTTAGGTGTCTGAGCAGAGACTGGCATCCTGTAGGAAAAACCCAAGAGATGCAGGATTGTGGGTAAGCTTTAAACCTGCTATAATCGTAAGAGTCTGTGTAACAGTCCAGCAGAGATATCCATTAGGTTGTTGAACGCTGCAGACTGAATGTTTGTGTTCCCCCCACCAAATTAATATGTTGAAGCCCTAACGCCCAATGTGATAGTATTTGGAAATGGGGTTTTGGGGAAGTAATTAGCTTATGGGGGTACAGCCCCTAAGATGGGATTATTACCCTTCTAAGGAGAGATATAAGAGATCTCTCTGTTTCTGCCATGCAAGGACACAGCAAGAAGGCAGCTCTCTACAAGCCAGAAGAGAATCCTCACAAGAACCAGGTTTGCTGACACCTTGACCTTAGACTTCTCTGCTTCCAGAACTGTGAAAATTAAGTTGTTTAAGTCACCCAGTGTACTGTATTTTGTTACGGCAGCCCGAGTAGACTGACATAGGACATGAATGGAAAGTTCAGGAAAAAGGTTTGGCCTAAGGATGTTAGTTGAAACCATGGGAAGTCAGGAAAAAACACCGGGGAGTGAGTCCAGGAGAAATTCCAACACTTAAGAGGTAGGTAAAGGGGAAGCCTGCAGAAGATGCTGAAAGCAGCCAGAAGAGCCGAAAGGGAAAGGGTGCCGGGACGAGGGTGCCCCGGAAGCTACAAAGGCAAGTGCTTCATTCTCAGAGGCGAGCACTACAGAAAAGGGTGGCCCTTCAGTGACCCTGACTGGAGGTTTCAAGGAAGGGTAGGCAGGGCAGTGGGCACCAGATCACTGGAGGTTGAAAAGATAACAGCAAGAGTGGGAGAAAATGAGGAAGTAGATAGTGAGTATACATAAGGCTTGCAAGAAGCTTGGCCACCAAGAAAAGGAGAAAGATAAGGTTACAGGCCTGGGATAGATACAGGGACAAGGAAGGTTGGACATTTTTGTTCTGTTTTTAAGAGGAAAGGCTTGACCTTATATACCTAGAGTAGGGGAAAGTCAGCATAGCAGAAAACTCAAGTGAAGATTCAGGAGTGAGACACAACTGATTGCTCAGGTTCTGAAAGAGGCAAGAACGCAGAGGCAGGTGAAAGGGTTAGTCTTAGACAGGAGAAGGCCATGGTCCACTGAGGCCAAAGCTGGGGACAAGCAGGACAGCTGAATGGTAAAGTAGCCTAGGTCAAGTATGAAATCACAAAAGCATAACCAGTCTTTGGATGGCACCTTCCCCAGCACGGTTCAGTGTCACAGGCATACCATGAAGAGCCTGCGGTTTAATGCAGAATTGGGGTTTTGTCAGGTTGGTACAGGCAAAGAGTAAAGGGCTGTAAGTTCAGTCTCAAATGTATGAAATGGCCACTTTTAGCCTTGAAACTGCAACAACAGCAGCCTAAGCATAAGCTATACTTCAGGCATCACACCAGTTAGAGGATTTTCCATGTACAGGTTGAGTATTCCTTATCCAAAATGCTTGGGCCCAGAAGGGTTTTGGATTTCAGATTTTGTCGAATTTTAGAATATCTACATAAACACAATAAGATGTCTTGGGGACACTGTTTCATGTGCATCTTACGTAGCCTGAAGGTAATTTTATGCAATATTTTTTCACAATTTTGTGCATGAAACAGTATTTGTATACACTGAACCATCGGAAAGCAAAGGTGTCAAATGTGGAGTTTTCCACTTGCGGCATCATGTTGGTGTTCAAAAAGTTTCCAGTCTTAGAGCACTTTGGATTTGGATTTTCAGATTAAGGATGCTCAATCTGTATTAGCTCATTCATTACCAAGAGGTGGTTACCAAGATGGGGACAATGGGACTATGTGAGTCAAAATATACAAAGTTGCAGGGATGAATAGGTCTAGTGTTCTAACATGCAAAGCCTCTAGTTAATAATATTGCATTACATTTAGGGTTTTTTGCTAAGAAAGTAGATTTAAGGTGCTTTTGTCACATGAAAAATACTTTTTTCAAAAGTTTTATTCTTCCAAGGAACTCCAAGCCCATTCTCTTGTCGGATTGTCTGCCGCAGTGGGAGGAGGGTCGCCTCCAAGGGAACAGGATCTCTCCCAGGAAACCCTCTCCAGGAGGGGTCAGTGAAACAGCACAGGGCCCAACCAGGCAAGCGAGCAAGGGTAGTGGCCCCACCTGGCTCTGAGCCCCAGCAAATGGCCCAGGGCAGCTGCTGCCAAGTGATACAAAAGATAAACCTCCCCTAGGGTAGGGAACAGCAGAAAGAATGAGGGAGGAAAGAAAGGAGGCACACACAATGAAAGCGAATAACATCATCAAAAGCTCAGCTGAAACCCAGAAGGGAAAGCACTGACAAGATGTGAAAAAACACAGCCAAGCCTCCTCATTTCCCAGTTCCTTGGGAGTGAACGCATTTCCCCTGCACAGGGAAAGGCCTGCCATGTCAGTTGGTAAGGCTCCACTGGAAAGATCTACACTGCACTAAGTGAAAAGTTCCCAAACACGGAAAGGGAGATTCCTGTTAAAAAAAAAAAAAAATCAGCCAACAGTTCCACTCTGGACCCTCAAGGTGACTCGCCACAGAGAAAAAATACTAGCTGAGTCAATGCAGGTGTCTGAAGGAAGCATTTACAGAAAGAAGAAACATCTTTCCAGCAGCTGATAGACAGTGAAAAAATGTGTGGGTCTGTAAAAAGGAAGTGGCCTGCGGGCTAGTCAGAGAGCAGCCTTCCTTGAAAAGAAAACACTCCCAATCCCAGATCCAAGTGCTAATTCCAAACACTCAGACTCAAAGCACGTGCAGCTTCATAGCCACAGACCTGCATCATAACCAGGGGCACCTGGTTAATCATTCCACTCGGACCAGTCATGAGGTCATAGTACTTGAGATGTCGTGTCTCTACTCCCCTTGCAGTACAGATGAGGTCATGGTTTCTGGAGTCAGCACTGAAAAACTAGCTGAAGAGCTAATGCTTACTGAGAGCATATTACATGCTAGGCACTGATTTACGTACTTTCTCTCACAATAGCAGACAGATGAGAAAACAAAGATCCAGAGAGAACATGAAATTTGCTAAGGATTAGCCAGCAGAAAAGTGGCAGAGTGGAATCAAGCCCAGTTGTTCTGGTGCCAAAATCTAAGCCCTTATGGCTTCTCTAGCCCACCAGCCTGGCTCTCTTTCTATCATGCCACATGGCATCTTCATTTCTGTGGTAGTGAATTTTGTGCATCAGTCGGGCTAGGCAACTGAGGTAGGTCAAATGTTATTCCAGATGTTGCCATGAAGGCATTTTCTAGATGAAATTAACATTCCAATCAGTAGACTTTGAGCCAAGCAGATCACCCTCCAAAATGGGGGAAGGACTCATCCAGTCAGTTGACAGAGCAAAGACTTAACAGAGCAAAGACTGGCCTCCCTCAAGGGAAAGGGAATTTTGCCAGTAGGCAGTCTTCAAACTCTAACTGTGACTCCTCCCTGGGTCTCTGGCCTGTCAGCCTAGCCTGCAAATTTCGGATTTACCAAGCTCCTACAATCACATGAGCCAATTCTTTAAAGTCAATTTCTTTAATTATTTCTCTTTCTCTCTACTCTCTCTCTCCATGTATTATATATATATATATATATATATATATATATATATATATATATATATTTATTCTGTTTTGTTTTTCCCTAATATAATTTCCATCACTACAGAGGCCATATCCTCACTTATACGAGGAGAGAAGAGCCCCTGCTACCACTCTTTCTCTGCAGGGATGCCAATATAATTTAGAGAGATACATCCAACTTATGCTTGACATTCTTGAAGAGACATACTCAGTGCCCCGTTTAACATCTTAAACCTTGAGGAAACTATACTGGGTCCAACATGCTTTCCTAAAGTGGGTCCAGATGTTTCTACCTGTAGAAGATCAGTGACATTCTTCTTAGGAAGAGTGGTCCATGGAAGATTCTAAGCAGTTGCAATCTTATGTCTATTAATGGGATTTGGAAAAATTACCCCCAAAAAAGGTAATAAAAAGGAGAGGTAAACACAGCTGTTAGGCCCGTTATATCAAAGTTCACAGCCAAAAGAGTGTAACCACACTGGCTTCTATCTGTAGCCATGGTCACCATCACCACCTTCTCATCAATACTCTGTTCAGCTTTCTAGTCTCACCTACTCCTCTCGTCCCAAGTGTCATCATTCCTCATCTAAAGGGGCTGTTTAAAAGTCACTCCCTGTTGAAGTTTCCACTCAATCTCCATGTTTGTTCTGGCATAGAGTAAGCATTTAATAAATGTTTGTTGACAGTGACTAAAACATATGCACTCACAGACTGTATCTGTCAGCTTGTTCAACAAGTATTTATTGTGCTAGGATGTCCCTGCCCTCCCAGAGCTTGCACTCTACTAAAGATAAAGGGCGCTACACGATACGTCCGGTATAAAGTGAGCTAAATGTTAAGGTTAATTGCATTGTCGCTAGGTGTGGTGGCTTACACCTGTAATCCCAGTACTTTGGGAGACTGGGGCAGGAGGATTGCTTGAGCCCAGGAGTTCAAGACCTGCCAAGGCAACATAGCGAGATCTCATCTCTACAAAAAAGCAAAAAATTAGCCGAACATGGCAGTGTGCGTCTGTAGTTCCAGGCATTCCAGAGGCTGAGGCAGATGGCCTAAACCCAGGAGGCTAAGACTGTGGTGAGCTGTGATCATGCCACTGCATTCCAGCCTGAGCAATAGAGTGAGACAACCAACAAAAAACAAAACAAAAAAACCAGCATCATCCAGGAGCAAACAGAACACAAGAACCCAGAAAAAATGTTTAAGTTTTCTGGAAGAGGAAGGGAGGACAATAGGAGAGGGGAAGCTGGAAGTCAGGTTTTCCAGAAGACACCAAACTGGCCTGAAGGATGAGCAGGTTGTCTACATGGAGGGGAATACAAAGATCCTCAGCAGAGGGAGCAGCCTTGACAACAGCTGGAAGGTACACAATACCAAGCATTCCCTATGGAATCCCCACTGACCCCCCCACTCCTCCGAGAAAACCCTCCACAGGATCACAGGAAATCATAACTCACCCCGCAGCAGGGGCCAGAGGTAGAAGAAGGGTAGCTCCCACTGCAATCAGGACTAAGATCTACTCCTCAGTGTTATCTGTATGAAATGCTACCCCGGCAGTCTCCAGCAGACCAAACCATATAATCCTTACCTCCCTGGCCAGCAGTTGAGTGATAGGTTTTGATGAGGCACTTGGAAATGAAATCAAGCTCCTCAGACAGGAGTTCTGCGATAATAACAATTTTCAAACACTCAACCTCTGGCATCCTCCTGTGTCCAACCTCTTTCACTCCAGGAATAAGTGACTTTACCAGAGACAATGTCCGCTACTTTCTGGTTAGAATTTATTTGTATACGTGTATACTGGCTGCCATTGTGACTGTGGGTTTGAAAACTTTTGAGAATTAGGGCACGGCTCTCCACCAACAAGGTCACCAGGGAGCAGGCCATCACCAGAGAAGGGTTAATAATGCAAGACATAAATCTTCTCCACTAGCAGCTCTGATGGCAAATCCTCCAATTCAGAAATAAGCAGATTGGCTTCTGTTCTCTAAGCTGAGCAGCTGGCTATAGGCCTGATACATCCTCTATGTAAAGTTTATAGGGAAATGACACCTTTATGCTCTACTAACTGAGACAAGCAGAGACGTGTAAAATATCTGCCAAAGTCTACTTCTAGCTCTCTGTTTTATCTCTAAGCCCCAAATCACAGAGATGGAAAAATTTTAAGGTTTACATTACATTAGTACAATGGTGTGCTATAAACCATGACCAGCCCAGGAAATATGGCAAAATGCAAGGCTCTATCTATATGATAATAGTTTATGAGTCAAGATCACTGAGATGCTTCCATTAGTAATAGAGTTCAATGATTTAATATCAATGAGGCCAGGTATGGTGGCTCATGCCTGTAATCTCAACACTCTGGTGAAAAGGGGGGTTGGGGGGGAGGTGAGGTGGGAGAACACTTGAGCCCAGGAGTTTTGAGACCAGCCTAGGCAACATAGCAAGATCTTGTCTCTACAAAATTTTTTTTTAAATGTGTACTTATGAGGCTGAGGCAAAATGATTGCCTGAGCCCAGGAGTTCAAGGCTGCAGTAAGCTGTGATCATGCCATTGTACTTCAGCCTGGGTGACAGAGTAAAAACCCTGACTCAAAAAAAAATTTAAAAACTAATAATAAAATATAAAATAAAATTAAATAGAGTAAGCCAAGAAAGAAGTACAGTGATTCCCTCTGGTCACATAGAAACTGAACACTAGGATAAAATAATGTCAGGCTTTTGAAATTTATAACTAATATATAGCCAAAGTACAAAAGCTATAAAAGTACAATGAAAAGTAAATGTTCCTGCCACCCTGGCCATCCAGTTCCTTTTCTCAGAATAAACCACAGTTTCCAGTTTCTTGTGTACTATTCTGGAGATATTCTTTGTATAGACAATGTGTATGTATGCCTGTGTATACATATATATCTACATATACACACCCATGCGTATCTATGTATTTTAATACAACTGGTAGCATGTCGTATTCACACTACTTAACCTTGATTTTTTTTTAAATGAACAAGATATCCTGAAGATGGCTTTGTATCAGTTCATAGAGAACCAACTCATTCTTCTTAATGGCAGTGGAGAATTCCATTATTTGTACTGTATTTATTTAAGAGTCCTCTCCTGCTGTTCCTAATCCATTGGTTTAAAACAAATTCTTTGCTACCTAACCTTATATATGCATCATTTCACACAGGTATGGAATCTCTTTTTCGGATAAATTATTAAAAGGGAATTTGAGGATGATGGGGCAGGGAGGGAGTGCAAAAGGCATGATGCACGTTTTTAAATTTAATAAGGATTTCCACATGGTTTTATGAGGATTCTATCTTTATCATACACTAAATTAGCATATGCATCTGGGTCCATATCTGAATTTCTATTCTGATTCACTCAGGCATTTGAGCATCAGCTTAACCCATTCTATGTATTGTTTTTACCCATTTTACCTTTATCATATAAAGCTATATGCTATCTGAAAAGCCATTCCTGTGTCATCTTTCATCTTTTCTGTAATTTTTCTATTTTTTTCAAATTTTTAGATATTTAGTTAAAAATAGTAATAGCTAATATGCATTTGGTGCTTACTCCATGCCAAATACCAAAGTCTACATTTTAAATGTATTAGCTCATCTAATTATGACAATAATTATATGAGGTAGATACTACTATTATCCCCATTTTTCAGAAGAGGAAACTAAGGCACAGAGAAGTCACAGATCTCACCCAAGAGCACCCAGCCAATGCTGGTTGCAGCCAGAATGCAAACCAAGTGTCTGTTCTTTTGGCCAATTTGCAATGCTGCCATTTGCAGACTAAGATTTGTTTTGTTGTTTTCTAATTTTTTTGAGTTGGATGCTTATTCATTTGAGTTTCAGGATCTGTCATCTACTAAACTGAACCTTTAGATTTTTCTCTGAGCACCACTTTAGCTGTATCCCATTAGTTTTGATTATATAACTTACCATGGCGCTCCCTTTGCTGTTAGAAATCTGTATGGTTATATGTGTAGATTAACAAAGGGAGGATAATACTTTGATGACGTTGAGCTTTCCCATCCACAAATATAGTATGCCTTTCCATTTGTTTAAAATGTTTTATATGAAATATACACATTCTATTGTGATTACTCAATAAGGTTTTAAAATCTTTTTAAAACTGTCATTTTAATGGATCCTTTTCCTATAGTCTAAATTCTAACTAGCTGTTGTTGGAATATATGAAAATCATAGAATTTTATGTGTGACATTGGACCTTGCTTTTTTAAAAGCAGAATTTTCTTGTTATTTTTGATAGTTTTCAGTTTATTTTCTTGGATTTCCCACATTAAAAATTTACATGAACATTTTTTGCCTGCCTTTTTCTTTGCTCATACTTCCTTTTTCACATTTACTATTAAATAATAGAAATGATAAAAGACATTTTTGTCTCATTCCTGACTTTCAATGAGACTTGAAAATTGGGAATATTGAAATTCTATTCACATTGAGGACTTACAGAACTACAGAAATTAGAAATTAAAAAAAAAAACCAAACAATTTAGGCAATGGTAAATTTATATTCTTTCTAATTTATCTTATGGGGCACCTTTTATTTATTTATTTTTTTGGCACACTCATAGCCACCCTAGCGTCAGCCTGCTGGGCTCCAGTGATCCTTCCACCTCAGCCTTCCAAGTAGCCAGAACTACAGGCAAGCGCTACCACACCCGGCTAATTTTTGATTTATTGTAGAGACAAGGTCTTGCCAACTTGCCCAGACTGGACTCGAACACGTGAGTTCAGGCAATCCACTCGCCTCAGCCTCTCCCAAGTGCTGGGATTACAGGCTAAGTCACTGAGCCCGGCCAGGGGCACTTTTTTAACCAAAATTTTCTCTGAAGTCAGATTTGGTAGCATAGCAGCTCTACCTTTAGAAAATGTACCCTGATGTCCAGCTTAAATACTTCCTCATTTAATAGTTTAAACATTGGCCAGGTGCAGTGGCCTATAATCCTAGCACTTTGGGAGGCCAAGGCGAGAGGATTACCTGAGCCTAAGGGTTCGAAACCAGGCTGGGCAACTTGGTGAGACCTCGTCTCTACAATATATCAAAAAATTAGCTGGGTGTGGTAGAGTGCCTGTAATTCTGGCTACTTGGAAAGCTGAGGCAGAAGGATCGCCTGAGCCCAGCAGGTTGACGCTGGAGTGGCCATGAGTGTGCCACGGCACTCCAGCCTGGGCAACAGAGTGAGACGCTGACTCAAAAAAAAAAATAGTTTAAACATCTTTAATTTCTGTTACAAGTAAAACATGCTCCATAAAGAAAACCTGAAATCTAAAGAGAAAGAGAAACAATAAAGTCTTTTTGTCTTTTTTTTTTGTCAGGGTCTCACTCTGTTGCCCAGGCTGGAGTGCAGTGGCACCATCATAGTTCACTATAGCCTCTACTTCCTAGATTGAGGTGATCCTCCTGCCTCAGCCTCCCAAGGGACTACCATGTCCAGCTATTATTATTATTATTATTATTGTAGAAATGAGGTCTCATGATGTTGCCTAGGCTGGTCTCAAACTCCTGGGCTCAAGTAATTTTCCTGTCCTGGTTTCCTACAGTGCTGGAACTAAAGGCGTGAGCCACCACGCCCAGCCTGCTTCTTAAAGTGAATTAATAGCCCAGGACTTGGGGACGTGGCACATACTGTGTGCATTTGCCTCTCCATCTGCTTCCACAGCAGCCACAGTGCCTACCTGGGTCCCCTGAGCTGTTGCTGTTCCTCTCACTCTCCCCATCTTCCTGGCCATCTGCATTCTGCTGTGTGTGCTGGAGGCTCAGCTTGTGGCAGACCTCAAAGGCCTGTCCCACCGTCCGGACGATTCGCATAGCTTGGCTCTGGAAAGGAGAAAGGAGAAAAATGAGGTAGGTGAGGATGTACAAGGGCATGTGGACAGAAGCCCACGAAGCCAGCAAAAAAAGAGAGACAGATCCAGATGTGCACATACAAACAAGCGTAAGACATTGTCCCTTCCTGAAGTACTCTAGAAAATAGAAATTGTCACCACAGTTCTGAAATAATCAGTCAACTGAAAAGACAGATAGCAAACATACCAATCATGGACTCAGCCCCAGTTTCTCCCTTCCAAGTATAACAAAAGTAGTCAATATGCTTCGGAATCATTTGCTAACCACTATCAATTGCTCAATGGGTCTCTCAAATTAAAAGGAATCCAGCCTTTTTCTTTGCTGCAAATGTTGAGTTTCCTTAGTGCTCCTGCAGACCAAAGGCCAGGATGATACAGGGCTTGGAAGCCGTGGCCTAAACAGCAGGACCAACTGATGCTCAGCATCCAAGTCCCCTGGAACACCATAGGCAGCCAACCAAATCTGAGGTGAGCCTTTCCCAGTCTTACTCCAAAGACGTCTCTCCCTCAGGTCTGTTCTGAGGCTGCTTCTTTTCTTTTGTTTTGCAGTTTCACCTCTTACTTTGTGGGCCCAGGATTCCACTGCTTAACCAGGAGAGGAAGGAGACGACAAAGAAGCCTGCGACTATGTAGAGTTTTAAGCAACCCAAGCAGGCTGTGAGAAAGAACCACCTGCAAGGTTTTCAGGACATGGTCTCAAAGGTGGAAAACTGACTATAATTTGATGATCAGTCAGCTTCTGTTTTCTTCCAAAGACAGAAATGAGTGAGATGAACAGTATGGAGAGATTCAGAGCTCAGGACACTGTTTTCTTTACTCAAGCGTCCCACCACACAGGCTGCAATGCACTTAATCTAATCCTAACTGTCACCCTGTATTTAAGTCTCACATTGATCACGTTTTGGATGGTCTGACTTTAGGTCAGCTGTGACTACCTGGTGACACTGCACAGTCCACTGATCACATTTAGAACTCCCAAGTCACATTAGCAATCACTTAGAGCTTCTCATCAGTATGAGATAGCAGGCATATTATATTACCAAACTGATGTCTAGCATTTTGATAAGCCTAGAAGGCCTTGCATAGGATAATAAAACGAGCTTCATATGTGCTTTTCATAATGTTAAGATTAGTTCATATTTCCCATTCTATTTTTAAGAACCCCTGGGGACCTAAGAACCCCACTGCTCTAGTCCATTCTCTGCTGGGGATATCTTCCAAAATTCCTCACTTCTGTGTGCCTTCTTTTTATTTCAGGTCAGAGTACCCATGTTAATTTGAAAAGGCATCTTGGTCAATCATCATCCACATGTCTACTTTAGGTCTCAATCCACTTCTACTGTCCCTGATATTCCTCAACTCAAACCACCTCCTAGAAGTGACTATCTTACCACTCAAACCTCTCTAAGCCCATTAAACTAACTTCAAAGATACTCTCTACTGATCCCTCACCTGGAAAATCCTGACATTTCTGGGAGATGAGAACCTTAAGTGAAGCAGGAATCAGATAACTGTCATGGGGTCCTCTCTCACCCAGTGGTAGATCAGCACTTCTGTCCTCTATGTTCACACTTAATTTCCTCCAATTTCCTCCTGTGTCCAAAGGGCAGGCTTAGGACAGTATCTAAGAGACAGCTTTTCTATCTGCACAGGAAGTTGAGAAGCAGTAGGCATCAGTCCTAAGCAAAAAGCCACCACTCTTCCCACTCCCAAAACATACAAAAAGATGTAATTTAGAAGGCATAGTCCCTAACAAACCCATGCCAAGAATACCCCAGCTTTCCACATCGCCTTTGGGCATCAAGCCAAGCTCTGGTTGGGAGGCTGAGCCAGGAAGTTCAAGTCTTAGGTGAAAAGGGAGAAGAAAAGGCTGCCCCACCTAAAAGCATTATTCCCATGGGCCTCCTCAGATGTTTTGTTCCTTATTTCCTTTATGAGAGTAACAGCAGGCTGCCTGTGGTTAATCTTTTACAGCAAAGCTCACTACTAGACCTTAGGGTTTTTTTTCTGCCTTCCAAGTACACCCAGCGTCCATGATACTGAATCTTTCTCGCCCTGTTTCCTCTCTCACTCTTGGGAATTTTGCTCTCCTGGGCAACTTTACAAAAGGTAGAAAAGGTAAATGTCTTAGGTTGTAACATTAAAATATGGTATGTCTAAATGAAATGTAGAGATTAAGTATTTAATCCTTTACTTATCTTACATAACCCAGATATATCATATTGAATAAATACCTTCAAAGACTAAGTTAGTCTTTTCCTCTGTATATCATTCCCAGAGTACACACCCAGTTTCCCTCTTTAAAATACTGCTATAAAGAAAACCTTAACTTCACTACTGTGCTTGTTGCTATAAAATCTCAGGTCTTCCTAGGCAAAACATGTTACAAATTCCACCATCTCTGTAAATCATAGATACTTTCCTTAAGTAGCTTTTAAGATGATATTAAAAATTTAAAGGTCCGCAAATAAATGTCCCTGATCTATGGGATAAGACATAGATAAGGATCGAATTTCTAAATTTATCTTTGGAAGGAAGCACTCAAATTTAAATAAGGGGATAGATTTTGTGGGAAATGGCCTTACAGAGGATGCACAGTTCTCATGCATCACAAGATGACAACAGATGATGAGATACACTCAGAACTGAGCATTTTAAGGACCTAGATGCCTGCTCAAATCTCTATTCTGCTACCTTTATCAAAGACAAATGTGTGAAATATACCCACAGGTTCAACCAATTATTTATAGGCCCCAAATAGCCATCAGGAAGTGGGATGGTTTAATATTTATATTGTTCAGCGTTTACATTTTAGTACATTTTACTGAATCAGCAATTGACCGATATATCTGATTCCTCTAAAAAAGTAGAAAATGCAGACTTGAGGTCTACTGGTCCTACCTTCCCCATGTTGGAAAGGGCACCCCACCCCCTCAGCCTCTCATTTCCTTACTAACCTAACTTTATCACACTGTTCTCTATAGTATTTCTGTAACTTCACTGAGAAAGTAAATCAGGGATGTCTCTCTAGCATCTCCTCTGTCACAGAGAGGAATGAATATGTAGGTAACATACATGATAGCACCTTCCACAGTGCCTGGCATACAGTAAATCCTCAAGAATGTGATTTTTTTTTTTTAAAGTTGGGGTCTCACTCTGTCACCCAGGTGATCACAGCTCTCCACAGCCTCAACCTCCTGAACTCAGGCCATCCTTCTACCTCAGCATCCTGAGCAGCTAGGACTACAGGTGTGTGCCACTGTGCTTGGCTGATTTTTTACTTTTTGTAGAGATGAGGTTTCACTATGTTACCCAAGCTGGTCTCGAACTCCTAGGCTCAAGCAGTCCACCCACCTCGGCTTCTCAAAGTGCTGAAATTACAGGCATGAGCCACTACACTCAGCCCCAAGAAATGTTTTATTCTGAATATGGACTTCACTGCACCAAAAGGCAATCAAGACAGAAAACAAAAAGCAGTGCAGGAAAGGTGGAACTATTTTATCAATAATAGGGAATCACCTTTTACATGTATATATGCTAGCATCCAAAAGGCTATGCCACTGTCTCCCTCCTCTGTAGCATCAGAGGAAAATTCCTGGGTCAAATGGATCTTTGGTGTGAGCCAGCATGATGGCTTCTATGTGTGAGGAAACTGTTGCATGTGAGAACTAGATTTGCAATTGAGTGCTAAGTGGTTTCACTCTGATTTATCCTTTACTCCTCTTTATTGTGAAGGCTATATTTCCATTCACAGTAAAGGAACACAGTAGCACATGTTATGAAGAGCCCTCTGCACTTGAATATATGATCAAGTTACCCTATCTGCTTTACAGAATGACTATATCCACATAAAAGAATCGCCCTTCCCACTTACCATTGGGGCTGGACAGCTCCTAACTCTACCGGTAAATGCCTATGGGAGTTCAGATGCCTCTTGACATTTTAGACTCTCCTTCCTTCTACCATTGAAAAGTCTACTTTGAGATGATTCTATATGAGAACCTCATAGGGGGATAGTTACTTGAGAGTAGCCAGTAGGGGCAACCTGTGCCCGGCAGAAGCTCTCTCTCCCACAGTCTGCTCTCTGCACAGCCATGTCAGTTGCTGCCAGCAAAGCCTACTCCACTTGGTCACTCCAACTTCTTGTCCTTCTAGGCAAGAAAATTGGTCTTGCCTGCCACGCTGGAATTCAAGAATCACACATCTGGGATTTAATAGTTAATAAGCTGAACCCAAGAGGGAGAACTCTGGTAAACAGCAGTTATAAAAAGAACCCCTTCCAAAGATTTTTACAAATACTTGTCTTTGGGTCTCCTGGGTCACACTGATACAGCTGGCTCACATCTTATGACCACAAGCAGGCCTTTAGAAATAAAAGAAGAGACTTAAAGATTGAAGGCAGTGAGATACAAAAAGCAAGCAAGAGGAACATTGAGAAGGCAGCCTTTTTGAGTTCCCAAATCTGGCTATTCTCTGTAATTTACTAGATATTTTTTTTTGAAGCATCATTATACTGCATTATTCCTGTACAAATCGAGTTTAGTTTTATATAAGCTCCTGAAAGTGCTTTGCCACATGGATCAAATCTTCCTGTCCAAAAGCCATTTTCTATTAGCAGCCCCAAAGCATCTATGGCCTCTTAGTTGTCAAGATTAGGCTGTATATGGTTGCTTTGATATTTTCAAAGCTGGAAAGGGATATCTAACCTCAGCGTGGCTCCTAGTTGTGGATGGAGAGCACCGAAGGCCCGAAGAGTGCCAATTCTAGGCAATTTTGTAAAAATAGAGTGGGAAAGGACACTTTCTAGAACTGTCTACCACTTACCTTTACCACACACAGAAATATTTTCTTTAAATCACCTACCTTTTCATGTTGACATAGTTCCCTCTCCCTCAACCCCAAGACATCCCTCAACCCAGCATAAAAGTCAGGTCAAGATGCAATGAACAGCTTGCTGTTCTCTTTAGTACACTAATGTGGCTATCAACTGTATACCTAACAGGTGTCAATATTTAATGAATTGCAGCAATGATCATAAAAATAGTACTAAATTCTCAGTGATGGTGGTTTGTATACACAAAAGCAGACAAATGCATGCAGTGGCAGCTTTAGGAAGATGGAAATCAAAAGGCTGATTCTTATACTTCACTGGTCCATAGAAAATTACAGTCAATCGGTATTTTATTTTCTCCCATCCAAGTACTAACCAGGCCCATCCTGGCTTAGCTTCCAAGATCAGACAATGTTGTGTGAATTCAAGGTGGTATGGCCGAAGACCATGATTTTATTTTCTGTTCTCATTTGTAGTGACCTTGTTGTTGGTCCTATACACTTTGGGAATCTTTTAAGGTCTATATACATGTATCCAGCAGCTGATTGAATAAATGATCTTGAGCATTGTCCATAATTTTATTGTCCTGGCAAAAGCTCTCTTCTTTACAACTTATGAAGATGATAAAAGGAGTCATCAGATAAGCAAAGAAAGAAGAGAGAATAAGCACAAAGTGCTAGATAAAAATGATGATGAGAATGGCAATAATAAGACAAGAGAAGAGAGAATGAATGGGTGCACACATCTCCAAGTAAAGTTCCTTATTAGTTTGCCAGCTCGTTTCTCTAGTTAATTCCCCCTCCTCCCACATCTTCTGGGCACGAGAGGTTTGTCTGGCCAGGGTTCCTAAATTCCAGGGAAAGGAAGTTCATGAAGTCAGCTGTAAGAGAGCTCAGTGGGTTTATAATTCTCATTTACCACAACAATAAAATACGGTCTCTTTATCTTGACCTTAACTACCACAGAATCTCAACAAAAACAGACCTGAATGTCATGTTTTCTTACTGTGTTTTTTTAACCTTAGTAAAATTCTTAGTTTATATTTATCAAGTGATTAGAATCTCTGAACTTTACAATGCTGAAGCATAAAAATATATTTACATTTGGACTTTCACATACAAGAGGATCCAAGGTACTAAGGCTCTGAAATGGCAGATGGCTTAGGTTTTGTCCAACAGAATATTTAATGGCCCTGATTATATAATTGGATTAAGGCATGCCTTGGACACCAAAATATTGTTCAATATGGGCAAAGTTTAGTTTCAAAGCAGGGGTGACTTTCAACATTGACAGGAGGTACTGCATCTTAAAGTTTCCAGTAGACTGTTAGGTTTTCCCTTCTGTTCTTCTAGTCCACAAAACCTAGTGCCACAGAGGAAAGAAGTCTGAGTAATCATTTCAGTGTTGTCAGTAACCAGCTGGATGACCTTGGACAAGTTAATTCAGCTTTCTTGGTGTTGATTTCCTTAGCCATAAAAGAGAGATTTGGTCTAGCAAAGTTCTGAGACTTAATATTTCTAGATTTTGACTTCTCAATTCAATAGTATATAAAACAGTCTCTTTACCTAAATTTAGGGCCTTCCTTTCACCTCTAAAGCTCGACCAGGCAAATCACTTGATTTTTAACACACAGCTGTCATTATCATTCAAAATCCACTGCACACTCTAAAGGACAGTTAAACTTCACAGCTGAGGCCTCTGGTTTGATGGTGACAGCATTATAGGCGGAAATGATTTCTCACAACTCAAACCAATTGAGCTGTGATTGCAGGCAAAATTATTTCAAGGAGCTGCCTGTGAAGATAATGGGGAGATTCCTGCAGCTCCTGTTAATCACCAGTACTTCACGCACTGATGCGCTAACAAGGACATTCACTCTTAATGAGGGCAGACAGTCATGTCCTCCTAGGGCTAGGGGAGAATGACAGGAGGGTAACATCCACTCCACAGGAGAGGTCAAGAGACCATGCAAGAGGCTTCTCGAGAGGCAAAAGGCCTAGCAAATGAATACTGTCATTAGGTTCCCCAAGGAGGAGAAACAAGGAATGCCCATGTTATTAGCAAGTGTCTCCTTTGGATACTGTCAATGAGGAAAAGATATACTCCCAACTCCTCAGAATCTTCAGCTTACAGCACAAGTTGAGTCTGAAGAGCGTGAGGATCCCTTTACCACAATCCTGGCAGCACTTTCCAGCCATAGAGAATTTGTTCCTTAAAGATTAGATCACTTCACACACAACAATCACCATTCCTGAGATGCTTTTCATATTATTTGATGGCTGCAGAAAGTTCAGAAAGGTTCATGGGTTTTTTATATGAGTTTCATGTAACAGGATTTAGTGGCCAAAGTCATGGACTGAGAAGCAGGAAGCCTGGTTCTTATCTCAGTGACATCACTAATTCACTGTGTGACCAGGGGTAATATACATTACTGGGCCCTTTCTTTCTCCAACTATAAAATGGAGTGAGTCAATAATGACCATACAAGGAGACTATGAGGAAAAAAGGAAAATTTATGTCAAAGTGATTTGGGTCATTCAGAATTAAGGAGCTCTTTATACCCACATAATGATTACAGTAGAACCTAGTTACAAATTGGTCTTAGAAAACAAGGCTACTGCTTATATAATTTCCTAATGAGCCAATGACAACAGTATAATGGAGTAGCTAAGAGTGTGAGCTCCACAGTCAAACTTCCTGGGTTCAGCTCTGACTTTACTACTTCTTATAAGTCCTTTTGCAAGTTTTGTATCTTAGGACTCCACTTGCCCATCTCCTAAAATGAAGAGTATAATAGTACCTACCTCCCAAGGCTGCTGTGGGAATGAAGTAAGATAATTCATATACAGAGCTTAAAACAGTCTCAGGCACATAGCAAGTAATCAAGACAGATTAGGTATCATTATCCAATTTAAATATAAGGCTGGAACTCAGAGAATCTAGAACAGCAGAAGAAGAACAAGTATCATGGTCTATTCTTGCAATATTTTGCTAACTAGCCTCTGGTGAAAGCTCAAATGAAAAAAAACCAGCTCAAGGTTAACATCCCCAAGGTGGGACCCACTTGGCTATATCTGTGAGTGACTAAAAGAAGATCCATAGGCATAGAATAATAGCTGTGCATGGAGCAAGGTATAGGGGTGCCCTCTACCAGGGAAGTGAGGAGGCAATGCTTTCCTTTGGTGGCCTGTAGGGTAATGATGACACCCGCATTAGACTTCTGTCATGAGAAACGGGCCATTGGTATATACACAGGGGACATGATTTGATATAAAACAGCAACAACCAAAGACTCGACTCAGCAAGGAGCTCAGACAAGGTCTTCTGAGCAATGCAAGGGTTCTGAAGAACACCCAGGTCTTCTGGCTTCCATTCAAGAACTCTCTTTATAGGCTTCCAACAATCCAGAAACATCTCTGTGAGACACATTTCCTCAGGGTCTACAGTCCTTTCCATCTTAGCTTAAAAGCTATTACTATGATTTGCCAACTAAAACTCCTTCTCCAAGCTAACTATTATCTCTTGAAACCAGAGTGTTTTACAAAAAAGTAAATCACCATGTTTGGAGGCTAACCAGGATAGCGAGCAAAACCTCACAGACATGCTCCCCAGTCCTTGCTGATTCTGCTTCCTTTGCTGAACAATTCATGACTCTGTACTAGCTTGGAAACTGGCCTCCCCACCTACAGTTCAGCAGCAACAGGGCTTGCAGCCCAGGCCGACTGGAAACAATTTCCTCAGTTGCATGGCCACAGGCCAGCAAAGGGCCTGAGAACCAATTCTAGGAAGAGTTGTAATCTCAGTAGGTGAGGGTGAGAGGGACATAGAAAATAGAAGACCCAGAGACCAGAATGAGCTCCGAGCACTATGAGGCATGGATAAAAGTTGATATGATAGGGAGCCAGATGACTCCTCCTTTCCACTGGGTACTGGGAACTCGATTCTGTGCCTTACCTCAAGATCAAAGTTCCAAGTGGGCATTGTTCTTAGACCTGGGTTTTGGCAGAAGAACTGGATACCTCTACTGTGTTTGCATTGCTCCATTAGATCCCATGACAAGGCAAATATAATATAATGGTCTCCTTTACCTAGGTTTCTTGCTCAGGATTCTTTCCTTCAGCATGTCTCCCTGGTTTTAGCCAGTGCCTACTTAGGGGAACTTGGACAAATCCTTCAATCCCTCTGAGCCTATTGAGGTCAATTGGGGGTAAAAATTACCTGTTTAAGCCTCTTTACTACATGTTATAAGGATAAAATAAGTTTATTAAGGAACTTGGGAAATGATAACGGGTTACTTATAACTTTAACAAATCCCAAGGTCCACACGATCCAGTGTATGTACAAAACTAAACTTAGAAGCACAAATACAATGAGTTAAAAGAGAATTCCAGTCTTTAGTTGCATCTGTCAAAGAACATTACAGATGATCCAACTCATGGATTCCTAAAAGCTACATGAGAGCCTTTTACCCTCCAAACCCTCAACTCTCTGAACTCCAGCAGCTACAGCTTTTCTTTCTCTCTCTCTTCCTGCTCCCCTTCCTATCAGTTCTTTAATTCGCAGCGAGACTTAGCCTTGCTTACAATTTTTTCCCTATTATCTAGAAGTGAAGTCAGACAACTTACCCTTTTATTCCTCCCGTTTTTCTAGTTCTATCACTTTTCATTCAATTCCATGATTTGCATTTTTAAAGTCTGGGAACAGGGTGAGTAAGGGCACAGATCTCCTTAGAGGAAGAGGCTAAGTTAGCAAAGCAAAATCCTCTTTGTGGAGCTAGGGAGGGGAATGGGACACATATGTCAGTGAATCTGGACCTTGGCATGTACTATTCTTATTATCCCCACTTAAAAAGGTACCCACAATCTATTAAAGATACCTTAAAACTTAAGTGCGGAGGCCCAAACTTATGACCACTTATGTACCTAATACTGAATTTAATCCCATATCTTTAAAATAAAAAATAAAAAGACATAAATGCATAAGATGTCACACAACATCAAAGGAGAGTAGGCAGGAGGGGGTTGGAAGTCTTCACAGGAAGCCAGACTTAGTAGTTTGCCTATAGAATGGTGGACCTATTAGGGCTCTTAAAGGCATAAACATAGTGTTTTCCAAAACCTCTTCTGCAGAAAAATAGCTCTCAGAATATTATCACATATTATATGTAAAAAAAATATGTTCCAGTGACAAATCGGTTTGAGAAATGCTGGGTTAAACAAAGTTAAAGGGGTTTCTTTAACTTCAGAACTTCTCAGCAATTTCAATCAGGCAGTTTTAACATAGAATATTTTGGCTGATAAATGTTCTACAGAATGCATTTTAGGACATGCTGACTTTGGCTATCCTTATTCTATAGACAAGGAAGCTGAGACCTCCATAACATCATAACATCACTCAGGGTACCAATGGAGAGGTAGGGCTAGATCCTAGACTCCCTAAACCCTGGGTTTCCCAACCACCAGTTTTTTGTGTTAGACTCCTGCAGCCATGATAGAGAGAAAGAATGCCTCTACAGAATTGTAAATGTTGCATTTACTAAAATATCAAGTTTGCCATACCCAACTAATCACCCGACAACCAATATCATACAAAAAGTCTAAACTAGACTCCAAGTGTCATATTTTACAGCCCCCTGATTAATGTACAGAATTATGATGAAGGGTCCCCCTTAGTAAATGGCAATGCTTTTTCCTACCAGAGGCTAAGGCTAGCATAACTCCCGGTGCTGTCTACCTGCTCCCATTCCAGAGCACTTATCCAAAGGCTAACCCCTCTCCAACTGTCTGTATGTAACTAGGCAAAAAGTTCAGATGAAACTAAAAGAGAGTTTCATTATACAAGAGCAATGACAGACAACTGAGATAGCTCCCCCATGTCTGACATCACAACAGCCATCTTTACACCTTCAACAGGGAGACAGGTCAATGTTGGGGGTGCCCTGGACCCATCAGAGGAAAATAACACTGATGACTTTACCTTCTTCTTGGATTTGAAGACATTACACCTGAAGATATTGCTGGCACCATCTCGAGCAATATAGCTGAAGATTTTCAAGTCTTGGGAATCATGAGAGACGTAGAAGATCCTAGAGGAAAAGCAAGAGAAAAATGCACATTCGGTTCAAATCTCCAATCAGAAAACCTCTGTTTAAGGACACTCTGAAGCAAAGCTCAATAAAATCAAGTTAGTAGAGATTCTTCTTTCTGTGGGGTCAAAAAGTCACAAAGCAGGGGACACTTAACAGGCTCTACAAACACACTCCTGTGAGTGACTTCCATGGGTAGGATATGGAACCCACACTGTTCCCAGTCATCTCCTGAGGTGGCAAACCTGTCCGGATAACTTGGGTGTTAGAAGGAAAAATAGTTCTCATCCTTATCAGAGCAATAAACCTGCTTCTTACCCAGAGAAATGTGCACAAGTTTTCTGACGCTGTTTACAATTATCCCCATATGAGGAGACTTGAGGAGCCAGCAATGTTCACCACATTGGGAGAGGCTGTGACATTCTCATCATCATAGGTCTCTAGGTGATAGCAACCCCACTTCGGGTCCACCTCTGCCAGGACCACAGCAACATGTATTCATTCCACAACTCAACCAATGCTAGTGAATATGCACTGGGCCAGGCAGCTGGGGAAACAGCAGGAACAGGATAGACAAAGCCCCTGAGCTTATGGAGCTTACACGTAGGCAATGCCAATAAGCAAACAGAAAATAAGGGCTAGAAGAAAAATAAGGCAGAATAAGGGACAGAGCATGATGGGGATGGTTATTTTAGACAGGGTAGTCAGAAAGGTCTCACAGAGAGGCAGAGAGCTGAATGATGTAAGGGGGCCAGTCACGGAAATACCTGGGCAAAACCACTGCAGGAAATAGCAACAAAGTTCCTAAAATTTCTTGCTTTTATTTCAAAATATGCATAGAATTTAATTTTCACTTATTAGAAATGCTATGTTTACAAGCCCTGAAGTGTTCAGAAGGTGCTAGATGCATTCAAGGAATAGCCAGTGAGGTTCAAGTAGAGTGAGTGGAGTCAGTGACAATGTCAAGGAAGCAGCCAGAGGCCAAATGTAAGAGGCCTTGAAGATCATGGCTTATATTCTAAGTGAGATATGAAGTTATCAGAGGCTGTTGAGCAGAGGACTGATAACCTTATGCTTTGAACTGAAGATCACTCTGGCAGCTTGGGGTGAGGGTAGGTGGGACAAGGGTAGAGACAGAAGAGAAGGCTGAAGATAGAGGAAAAATGATAAGCAAGGCCCTAGTGGCAGAGTTGTAAGCTGGTCTAGGACAGGCACCAACAGAAGCTCCACATCTGACTGCTGTCAGCCTGGGGAAGTGTAGGGCATGTGTCAGTGGAAAGAGTTTTGGGTGACCCAAGGAGAGTGCTGCTCTTGGTAAACACCTCTGAGGCCATATCACTTCCACAAAACATTTTTCCTCAATAATAACACTGGTAGCTTTCACCCACAGATTTAACAGGCCTGGTTTGTCTTAGCGTAAGTCGTGCTGTGTCGCAGAAAGAGAATGGAATTTACAGTCTACAACTTTCCGAGATCAGTTGAGATCAGTTGCATTCAGGGTGCTACAAGTTGGTCACTTGCTACAAGGTAAGCTATATAACCCCTCAGAGGCTCAGTGTTGTTATCTGTAAATGGTACTATCCATGGTAACACCCTGGGGATCAATGAGAAGTGAAATATTTAGTAAAATGCCATCTTCTCCTTACTGTGCTGTAGCTCCTAAATAGTCTAGTAACAGAGATTCTTACCATGGAACCCCAAGAAGCGTGGGAAGGACATGCAAAAGAAAAGTGGGAACAGAGGGTAGAACAATGCTCGGAAGAAACCCAAGTTTACCTTGGGGACCGTAGTTTCTTTGCTAAACTCTGCTAGCAGTTATTTCAGTACATGTCACATGTCTACCAACTCCAATGATCCTGAAATAGAGACTGTTTAGTGTGGCTTCCAAGAAAAATAATCTAACATTATTGGGTCCACAAGGTCCCCTATTCTTCTAATGATGCCAAATTGTCTTCCTAACATTAAAGGGACAAGCCAACAATTTGATCTCAGCAGTCAGGTCTGGTTGGTTCAGCATCACACATAAAATTTCTTTGCTTTTTGAGTTAACTTATTCTTATGTAATATCCTATGGACTGAGAACTGGACTTCAAACTGATACAGCAGATGTGAATGTGAACTGGCATGCCCACAAGACACAGAGATATGGAAGGCACACAGGGACAGCAGTAAGTGAAGGTCAACCTGACCTCAACAGACAAAGCATCTTTTCAGAAAATCGGATGAGACCCTGCACATGGATATGTCTTTTCTCTTAGCTCTCTGGAGCATGCTTGCTACACCTGAGTTCAGAAACTCAATTTGTTGTTGTTAAAAGTAAATAACCTCAAGCTAACAAAAAAGTCAGCTAGTTAGAGTATAGAAGTTTCCACCAACATAACCAAGAGGCAGAAAGTTTTTCCATGTGACCTCATTCATCAACAAATTAATAAATCAGCAAATTAAGACTTCAGGTCCAAATTTCCACATCTAGAAATGTATTCCAAGAACATGTATTTGTTTTTCTTAAGAACGGGGATGGTAGGGGTGGTAGAAAACTGGGGGAGGGAGGAGGAAAGTACATGTTCAAGAGAATAGGAAAGATTTCTCTTTCTCTTTTCTTCTTCATCTTTATCCTTAAATCAGTCTAGTGTTAGCTTGTATCCTGCTTCCTTAAAGTGTCTTGGCCTATTTTTTTCAACTTTCACTATGACTATCAAAGGTAGTACCAAGTCGTTCACATAAGGTCAGTAATGATGACTAAGGCTTTATAAAGTTTTTCCCCCTTTCAAATTTCCTAAAATTTCTATTCACATTCAAAATGTGAATAGAATTTAATTTTCACTTATTAACAGAGATGTTAAGCTTAAAAGCCACAGCAATATGCCTTTCTGCAGATTCACATGTCCATAAACTTACCGTAAGTGACTGAAACATAAACAATATCTTAGAGAAACTGGATTTTGTGGTTCCCATTATGCTGGAATTCAGAGCGATAAAGAACCACTAGACCCACCACCAACATCCCCCCTTCCCAGGCTACTAATCTATAGGTAAACTTGTTTCTCTTAAGATCTTTGGGGGGAAACAAAAGAGAGATCTTAGGGCAGAAAGAAACCCGCGGAGTCATCTAGCCTGGATCCAAACTATCATCTGTTGATCAGGATACATCAGTGATGGACAATTCACTCCCTTAAACAGAGGGTATATGTTTCCTTTTTGGGAGGTTCTAATGACCTGGAAATTTCCCCTTACATTGACTGGCAATCTACCAAAAGGAATGGAGTGGAGGAACACGGTTGAAAACGTTGGCTCTGGGGTGGGACACAGCTGGAATTCAGCCCAGGTTCTCCCACTTACTAGTGGCGACACCCTTCGTCAGTACTTTCACCTCCTTCTTGTCTTTATCCTGTGAAATGGAGATGATCATAGTGCTATATCTCACTCACAGGGTTTAAAGAATGAATCCAAGCAGAGGGGTCAGCATATGTTAATATCAAATGGCTGATAAACGGCAACTGCTCTTATTTCTTCCACACTATTGCCCAAGTCCTATACTTTGGGGCCTTAGAGGACAAGGCTAATCTTCCAAAAGGCAACTACTTTAATGTTTGGAAACAATCATGTTTATATTTACTCCTTTCATTGTAAATGGGAAATATCTCTTCCTTCAATAGTTGCTCAACTGGCCCATTTTCCAGATCCCTTATTTCTCTGGCAGGTTTGCACTGTGGAAAGAGCATGGGTTTGGGAACAAGAAAGATTCTTCAAGTCTTAGCTTTGCCGTTTCCTAACTGTTGACGTGAGCAAACTATTCAGTTACATAATTCTTTGTTTCCTCATCTAAAATAGGCATATTAATGACCTATTCATGGCATTGTCTTTATTAAAAAACACATGCCATATTTAACACAACGCCCAACACATGGTGAGTTACTTGCTCGAGAAATATGAGCTCCATCCTCTTTTTTATCCTTTTCTGTACATATTCCAACTTGCCAGTGACTCTTAGAATGCCATTCACAGAACTGAATGCACATTTGTAAAGGGATCCGAAAAGCAGAGAGTATATTTGTATAAATATTTTCTGTGCCCTAGAACTGAATTTTTAGCAAAGCATCTCTGACTGTGTTTTTTTCTTCCATCATCTTGGGATTTCTCAGTCTCTCAGTGCTGGCTGGCACTGTGGTCAACTCAAATGTTCAAAGCTAATTTGCAAAACTTCTATAAGGCAGATTTCCTAAGCACACTTGGGTAACTGGTTTTTAGGACTGGCTCCTAATGATGACTACTTCCTTTTCCAGCTCTCAAAGACCATCTGCTTAATGATCTCTTCTAAAATTCTGCCCAGGAGCAATGACAAATTCACTAATCTGTAATTCCTGACCCAGATTTTCCCTCTTTCTAAAAAGTAGAAAGTTTTATTTTTGCAGTCTTCTCATGTCTCCTCCATTCCTTATGATTTTGGAAAGACAACCAACCACTATTTTTCAATCACACTTTTCGGGACCCTAGAACCCAAGTGACTCAGGTCTGGGTACACCTACAGGAGTGAGGGATGCCTTCTTCTTCCCTCTTTTCTGAACTTGTTTTTTTTTTTAAATCACATAAGTTCTAGGGTTTCTAATTTGAAGATAAGACCTCTACTTGAGAGGAAAAAAACCAAGAGAGGTTAGAAAAATGAGACTTGAGAGTTTCCCGTTGTTGTATGCTAACTCTTTCTTCCCTTACATTCCTTTCTTCCCTTACATTCCTTTCCTCTCGTCCTCAGTTTTTTCCATGAGCCCAATACTATCAGGGTTTCAGTCACTCAGTAATGGTTGTTCCTTTGCACTCATATGTGTTTTTAGGCTCTGTTTCCCATATTATATGCTTTTCAAGGAGCATTTTGTGAAAATCTGGGCAGTCACATAGTTTTTCTTCATGGTCTCCCATTTCTGGGCCTGACTGAAATCAATTACATTGTCTCCAAGTTCTCACCCCCTATTCTTTTTCAGTCTCTGGCCATGAGACCACATCTTACTTTGTCATCACCCCTGGCCTCATCCAATCAACTGAAGACCTAAATAAAAGAAAAATAAGAGGGGATGCCTCCTGCCTGGATGCTTTGCGCTGGGACACTGGTCTTTTCCAGCCTTTGCTCTTCTTGGATCTCAAGCCTGCCAGATTTCAGATAGGAACTCACACCATCAGTTCTCTTAATCCGTGGACCTTCAGACTCTGACTGGAACCACATATCAGCTTCCTGGGCTTACAGCTTCCCAATGGCAGATCTTGGGACTTCTCAGTCTCCATAATCACATGAGCCAATTCCTTATGTGTGTGTGTGTGTGTGTGTGTGTGTGTGTGTGTGTGTGTGTGTGTGTGTGTATGGATGAACACATGCAAACACACACACATACATACATTCTATTGGTTCTGTTTCCCTGGAGAACCCTGACTAAAACAACCACATTCCCCCAGCTATTATCATTTTGCCCCCAAAGCCCCTCTTCTCCATGGGGACTGCCTGCTAACTTTAGAAGCTACTGGCTGCAGAGGATATGAAAGGTCTTAAGTCACCTGCAAGGTTTCCGGAGTCTACATCCATGTTCTTCTCTAAGACGCACAGAGTACCCTCCATACCTCCTCCTGCTCAAGACCTGCTGGGTCCCATCTAGCCAATCCAGGTCCTTCTATGAGACTCTCTCCTGCCACAGCCCAAAGTACAGTACTTGAGGGCAGAGGATCTAGGCATGAGACTCTCTCCTGCTACAGCCCAAAGCACAGTACTTGAGAACAGAGGATCAAGTAAGTCTTTTCTCTTAATCCTCGAAGTAAGATTTGAAAAAACATCTTTCAGGGTGATTGTAAGGTTCAGATGAACAAATATCCTCTAACTCATGACGTGCTGTACTAATACTTAAAAACTATGAAAATAAACCTGGAGATGTCAAATAGAAGAAAAAAAGAAATATTTCTTGTTCTCCCAACATCACTACCTCTCGGGAAGGGGTGGTTTACAGTTTGTGGCATAGAGAATTTTTTCCTGAGGTCTTGCAAGGCATGGGCATTCCTAACCCCAAAAGACACACCACAGGACAGAGGGAAATGAAACCCAGTTGAAAAAGATAAGCTACCACATAATCTGTGATGGTAGAAACAAAACCAAGTGGTCTTCTTAAGGAAAATGTCTGGGAAAGTAAGAAGCGCAATGTGACAAATGCATCAGACAAAAAACAGAACCAAACTGCTGCAGGAGACCAACTGAATGAGGCACAACTACAAGGGCATGGCCCTGGGGACAGTCAGCATGACTTCCATGCAATTTCTGTGGGTCCCCAAAGAAACATGTCATCCTTAGGGCCTGAGGAAAATATGAGAAGGGGTGGTAGGTTGGTGAGAGCCCCCAAGGATTTGCTAATGGAACAACATAAGACAGGGCAGGAAAAAGAAAGGAATGCACCCCGACCCCACCCCCAGCTTGCTGCCTGAATACTGGTGTGTCTTTCTCTTCCCACCCACCCAATGCATAAACACAACTTCACACTCCTGTCCCTGGTCATCATTCATTCTTCTTCCCTTATTTAATTTTAATCTAATCTTTAGAAATCAATTTCTTTCAGCTTGATCATTTTTCTCTTTTATTACTGCTTTGGTCTGATGATCGTTTTCCTCCCACAGTATTTACAGGGCTCTTTATCACTTCAGCTGCTTTTTTTGTATTAGAAATTATTTCAGTTTCCATTCTCTTCACTCCTTGCTTTAGTCATTCTTGACTCAATGGGCTGCTATTTGGCATAAAGGAATGGCAATAAGCTCATAAAATAGTACCCACAGTCCCTCATGGCACTGGTCTTCGCAATTTACAGATTTACTTTCATACACATCTGAGGCGTAAGGACACATTTTCTGGTGTCTGCTTGCTACCACGACTGAGCCATGTCTCACAGACCTGCCTCATCACAGCATGATCTGGAATGAATCCTAGGATTCCAGGGCTGGGAGAGACCTGGAGAGACAGCCAAGCTCATCTCCTCAATTGCAAGCATAGAAATGCAAATATAGGAGCCGATTTCTAAGGTTTCTTCAGGGAATAAAATTATGCAAATGTCTAAATTATTGTTACAAAGATCTACTGTGTACCTAGAGTAAGGAATAAGCCATCAACAGAGTTTTAAAATCTAGCCAGAGCCAGGCAAATACCTATTTCTCCTTTAAAAGTCTAGCAAAGGCACCCTTATGGCCTATCTCAGCAGTTAATTTATGTTTTAATTTCACAGCTGTTAACAAGTTCTTTCTTGTGTCCCACTAAAATCTCCCCTGCTTTGCTTGAATCAACCACAAACTATCATACAGCACTTTTTAAATGCCAAGTGCTGGGATAAATTAATTTCCTCTTTCAGTACTTGACAGGCAGGCAAAGAAACAGGCCAGTGTGCCTCACAAAACCACCACACACAAATTCTTTCATATACGTCAAGGCTTTAATTTCTCTCCAACACTCATAATTTCTCCAAAATAACTGTCACCTGCTGCTGGCTGTGAACAAAATCCATTTCCACAGGCTGCCAATTCTTTCTCTCATGCGTGTGTGTTATCTGAGGTCATACATGGAGCTTATCCACATTTGAGGGGCTTAGACCATGCTTCTCACACCTTTCAGGATCCTCAGGCTTCCTGAAGCCTCTCACTCAGAGATACCCGCCCCACTACCACCCCTCAGGCCAGAAAGCAGAAAAAACCCACATAGCACAAACAGAAGAGGCACTACTTTGACTGGCTTTTGCTGGGGCAGCCTTGCCTAGAATACTGCACCTTCCTCTTCTCCTTTCTCTATAAACAGTTTATCCTCTTGCTTTCAAGACAGCAAATACTTTCCTTCAAGTGTTCTACAGAGACAGGCATTAGGCTTACATCTTCCCAGTACAAAAGAAATCATCAACACCCTTCCTCATCCACGCCCCCTACATACACAGGGACCCCTGTATTTTTGTGAAACAACAGAAGACCTGACAGGACAGAACCACAAAGCCTCAGCAAAGGGTACAGCTCCTCTCCTTTCTCAAAGCCACTTAATACCCTGAGACTTAGCTTTTTCAACTGCAAAATGGGATGAGAAAAGGCTCATAGGATTGTTATCAGAATCTACTGATACAGTTTATACATGGTGCTTGGCACATAGTAATTGCTCAAAAAATCTTTACCAAATTGAAGCAATCAAATAAGAATATTTGCTCATCTTTGTATGTTTATTGTCTGCCAGGCACTGCTTAAGCAGTTTTACATGTAAAAACTCATTTAATTTCACATGTAGTAACTTGTGAGTTTTACATGTAAAAACTCATTTATTCCTCACAACAACCATATGAGTTAGGTCCTATTACTGTCTCCATTTTACAGATGAGGAAACCAAGATATTAGTCAACTTTCTTAAGGTCACACAGTGAATAGATATCTGTATTCGTTTCTCAGGACAGTTGTAGTAAACCATCACAAACGAAATAGCTGAAAACAACAGAAATTTAATCTCTCGCAGTTCAGAAGACCAGATGTCAGAAATCAAGGCTGATTCCTTCTAGAGGCTCTGATGGAGAATCTGTCCCACACTTCTCTCCTAGCTTCTGGTGGCTACCAACAATCCTTGGCATTCTTTGGCTTGCCGCTGCATCACTCTAGTCTGCTGCTTCCACCTTCACATGGCTTTCTTCCCTGTGCCTCTGCATCCAAATTTCCTTCTTCTTAAAGGACACCAGTCATTAGATTTAGGGCCTACCCTAGTCTAATATGGCCTCACCTTAACTCAACTACTTCTGCAAAGTCCCTATTTCCAAATAAGGTCATATTCACATATCAGGGGTTAGGGCTTAGACATAACTTTTTAAGGGACAAAATTCTGAGCTAGAACTAGAAACTCAGAAACCTTAACCAAGTTCTTACCACTTCCACACCATTTGCCTAGCCAATTCATAATTGTCAAATATCATTTGACTACTAAATTATCATTACTTGTTCTCTCTATACCCAGGCTAGAAATTGATTCTCTACGACATTTATGCCACCCAAGAATTCCAGATATACATATATACTACTGTTATTTTTTCCAAGCCCTTGGTGTCTTCATAGATGTCTCTATGAACGTCAAGAAATTCATCCTCATGTTGGTAACATTTTCAGGGGACAGCTGCTAGATTTCTTTGCTATCCTTGACCAACTGTCCACCTTCTGCCCAAGCTCAATAAATCAATCCAGGAAAGCTATACACATCATAAGCACACCTAAGTCTTTCCAAGGCAGTCAAGCCCCCACTTGAATTTTCAGAGATTCACAGCATAACTCTCTGCACCCAGCTCTAACTCCCTATCGCTCATGCCACCTACCAGCATGTGGGGAGTCCCACATGCCATGACAGGAAATGAGGAAAGGGCATCCACTTCCTTCTCCAATCTTCCCAGGGTTCAGAGCATGCCTGATATTTTTTCTTTTCCAGTGTTTTTCTTTCTCCAATTGCTCTGTCCTGCTTGCCTGATAATACATCTAAGGAAGAAGAGGTTTGAATCAGAGCTCACCTGAAGGTACTTCCTCCTAGGACTCTAGGATAAGACAAGTTAATGCCTTGGAGCTGGTCTCAACAATTCTAATTTTCACCTTTCTCTCTCCTCTCAGGACAGTGGCCAGCCATTCTGATGCAGCCTGGGATGACAACCCCTCAATCACAATCTCATCTGGTGTCTTTTTCTTTAACTTTAAGGGACCCTATACCTTTACTTCTAGTCACTAACAGACCTTAGAACAAAATCGGGGGAAAGGAACTGATTGATAGTTGATCTCCTTTCAATTTCCACTTTTTAAGAGTCTTGTATCCTTACTCTGGAAGTTTGGGGAACTTTGGAAGGCTTGAGATGGCAAGGAGAAAGGTAGAGAAATGTGAGGAGAAGGTTAGGAAAAAAGAAGGCCCTTACTTGAGAATCCTCATTTTATTATTTATTTATTTATTTAAATTTTTTATTTTAAAGATATAGGGTACAATTCAGGGTTAGGTATACAAATGTTCATTATGCAAGTACCCCTGTTAATGAAATGTGCTCCCCCTCAATCCCCCTCTCCTTTCCCATC